>VYZU01084013.1:1783-53812 GCA_013401355.1 Ceyx cyanopectus
GCAGCAAGCCCCTATCCCGAAGCTCTGCGGGCACACTCCACGGCCCAGCTACTGAGCAGGCCGCGGTACAAAGCCCAGTTCCCGCTCCGGCCGGTGGCCCAGCTGCCTTCCCGTGCCCCTCCATTTGCATAACTATCCATGGGGAGAGCAGGGCAGCCCCTCAGCCAACAGCTGGCCACTCGCAAAATAGATTATATCACCCTTTTGTCCCCACGTCTGCCTCACTCCACTTGCATATTCAGGCTTTTCCGTGCACCCAGGCGTCTCTGGAGCTGCAGGGGCACTCACGGGGCTCCCAGCCCAGGCCCTCTCCAGCCATTGTGTTTTCCAGGTGCACAACACCCAGGTGAAGAAAATGAAAACAGATCAACCTGAGCAGAGCCCTTCTTCGTGTGAGGGAAGCTGAAAGGAGATGGGGGAAATGAGGGTGCACGTTACTGTTTGTAGGAATAGGTGGGAATAAGTGTAACTCTGAATATCGGAGGGTGTGAAAATGCAGTGTTTAACTAGCAAAAAAACAAAACAAAACAAAAACAAATGCAAAACCACATTTAGAAGTCATTCTTTTCCTATCTGAGAGCCTCTAGGGTTACAGCTACCATTCTGATTAGCTCTTACTGTTCAAGATACACACGCCTTCAGGAGTCCAAGGTCTTGACAGCTTTGCATGTGCACAAACATGATTTACAGCCTCAGTCTTTTCCTGCTTACAGGCTAAAATAATCTTCTTTTCCCGAAGAGCAACAGTTTTAGGAAACTTTTCTTGTCAAGAAATCAAAGATACTGTGTCTAAAGACAAGCCCAGCTGTTCCCACTAGGCTTGACCAAGGTGGGCTGCCTTCCTTTAGATGGAATTTTAAGCCCAAAAAAAAACCCCAACCAACAAACCAACAGGGTAAGGTAGCTTGCATTTGCAACAGTTCTGACACTGTGCCACAAACCTTTTGGTTTAAATGATCATTTCCCATATTGGATATTTTTTTCTATTCAAATTCCACTATTTCTGTGGGTTTTCCCTGCTTGTTTCCATCACCACTTTCTCATTTGCCCTAGACAGAGTCCAATAAAATGACATCTGAAAGTAGAATATTCACATTAGACAAGCCAGACACATTCACAAGATCAGGTCACCCAACATTTTCCATTACAAGATCCTGATTTTAGGCTTGTTTCCAGTGACTTAAAGCTGCTCAGACTGAAGTTACACAATCATAGGATCAGTTAGGTTAGAAAACACCTCCAAGATTATCGTGTCCAACCTTCCACCTAAAACCTCCATGACCACTAGACCATATCCCAAAGCACCTCATCTACACATTTTTTGAACACCTTCATGGATGGTGACTTCACCACTTCCCTGAGCAGTCTGTTCCCATGCTTAACTACTCTTTCAGTAAATAAATTATTCCTAATATCTAATCTGAACTTCCCCTGGGCATGTCAAATATTTGCTTTGGTTTGATTCCTTCCAGTTGTTTTGTTTGTTTTTTTTTTTAAAAAAAAAAAAGCTACATTGCTTCAACATTCTTCATACTAAGATAAGGAAAAAAACCCAACAAACCCAAAACAAAACCAAAACCCAACAACAAAACAAACCACCAGTCCTCTAACTAAGGAGTCTCAGCATCTATAGGGACTTTTTCAGGGTTGCTGTGACAATCACAAAACTCATGTCAGAAACCAGCATTTGTGATTCCTGTAAAATTTCATCCAGTTCCTTTAAGGGTTGGAAAAAAATGTCAACTTTTACTTCAGACTTCATCTTCTCAACATGGTAAATATTTCATAAGCTCTATGCATGCGCCTGCTGGGCCAGCTGCCTGCTGCTGCCTGGATAACCCCCACACCACCCAAACCTTTCCAATAAACAAGCTCTGGACATGATTTTCCAAACAGAGAGGATGACGGTTGTAACTCAGCAGTATGAGGGATAGAACAGCTTGATGGGGATGGGGAGGCATTAGGGATGCTAATGAGTCAGAGGGGAAAAACAGAACTAGATCATCTTGTAACAGCCAGGCTTAAAAAATACAGAGTAAAACCCATGCTCCCTAGACACAGACATTGCTTTTGTAGTAAGTAAAAAGCTATGAGGACATCTGCCAAACAAGCATCTTATTTCCCCTCTGGTAGATCCGTGTTATCAGACAATAAATGAAGTAGTAGACTGCTAGCTCACCAAGTGAATGACTTTATCCTGAGTCTGAAGATATGACACTACTGGTGTCCAAATCTGGCATATTATTAGTATATTGTTGTATATTTTCCCAGTGAAGTTATATCACAATGTTTTTAAAACTGTTAGAGGAAGATTAAAATTGCCAAGTCCCTCAGAATGAGCAAATAGCAGACACAAGGCTGCCTAGAGGCTCGTAATTTGCTCTCATGTACCTTTCTGCATTATGCAGGATTCTCCATTCATGTGCTCAGCCTTCCATGGGAACACCTCTCATTTGGTTCATGGGAAGAGCCATAGGGAGGATGAAGCAGGGTCACACTGCAAAATCAGGTTGTTGTGTGCTGGACCAAAGCTTCATGAGCTACAAAAAAAAAGCAAAAGCTACAGACTAGTCTCCTTCTCTGGAGACATTCCAGACCCGCCTGGACGCATTCAAGGGCGACTTGGTCTAGGTGCCCCTGCTCAGGCAGGGGGGTTGGACTAGATGATCTTCTAGGTCCCTTCCAACCCCTAACATTCTGTGATTCTGTGACAGTACAGGATTGTCCTCTCTCTTCCAAGATCTCCCTCTTCTGCCTGAGAATTATATGAGAATGGATCTTGAGTAATATCTGCTTCTCTGAGATGTGAGAAGTCCTGTATTTTGATGAGCAATCCTAGTGCTACTTCACCTGTCCCAGGTAAGACTACAGCACTGACTTTTCCCTTGCTGTAGCCACCTAGCCATAAGCCACAGCTCTGACTTTTCCAGAAACCCATTCAGACAGTGCTTCAAGCCCCTACCTGACAGAGTGGGGTGAAGCAAGAGCAAGCCAAAAAAAAAAGAAAAAAAAAAATTAAGGAAAAAAGAAAAGGCAGCTGGGACAGTTGAACATTACCCCGGTCTGGGAATACGTTATCATTCTGCTGCAGGGAATTCAGCCAAGCCTGTTTTGGAAAGTGGGATGCAAGTTTTGAGCACTCAACAGAACAACCCTCACTTTACATTCACATCATCACTCACATCTGACAAACCTACCTGAATCAGGACACCACAGCTCTTTCTCCAAACTGAGACATCATAAAACATTTAATCTTATGGTTTGGGTTTTAAAGAGTTTTAGAAGTGAAATGCTGCTCTAAGAAGTTACAGACTCCATCTCCACAGAGTTGATGCAGTGCTTCCCTGGCTCAAATCACTTGCAGCATAGCTGTCTAAGACACTTCAAAATAGCAAATCCCTACTGCAGGATGGGTTTGAGAAACTACAGAGTGAAAGCACTCCCATTTCCCCCTAGTAAATACCAGCTTTAGCATACTAATAACTATTGTGCTGACCAGATGGCAGTGGGAGCAGTAACTTGGATGATGTTAATTACACACAAACTCCAAAACAACTGATGTCAAAACTTTGAAAACACATCAGAACGGGCTGCTAAGCATATGGCAGCAAAGCTCCTAGAGAACTGTACCTTGTGTGCACTGAACAACTAACAAGCTCCACCAAGGGGTCCAAGGATAAGCAGGCACAGCAGCAGGGTCTCAGATCCTGACTATTTAATGGTCATCTTTTAGAATGCTGGGAAAAAGGTAAGAGATATGGTGGAAGTGGCAACCCACAGCTCCTGGACTAGGTCCTTTGCAGGTGAGCACAAGCAACATGTGCCACCAACCCAGCTAGCTCATCTTTTAAGGACAAGGCTTTGAAGGAAACACCCCGGGTGATCAGCTGAGCAGCAATAGATGATTTCTGAGGAGACGATGAGCTCTGCTATGAAAGCCCACTGTGCAGGCACAGAAATCTATACACTGGTTCTTTAAAAAATGAACACCATATAGTTTAAAAAATAAACACATTGAACAGATTGAGAAAAATTCCTCTGGCATCTGCCAACCACCACCAAAGCCTTTGCAAAGAACTTAAAAACTTGTGTGTTTTCCGAGGTTCTGCAAAGGCCAGCTTTCCACCAGCAGATAATCTGCATCTTTACCTGCCATTTCCAAGTAAATGCAAATTCACCAGACTGGACTTGGATACAGGCAAATACATATTTGTTCTTTTGGAAAGATGATTTAGCTCAAGCTTATTGTAAAGGGGCCTATATTCTAGCAAACGCATAGGATCTGTAGATTACAGTTGAACCATACACTGGGAGCTCCCTGCTTGGAGATGCAAGCTGCACAGATCCAAAGGAAAATGGGATGAGAAAGGACCACATTAAGTCAGCTAGGCTCTTCCCCTGCACCAAATAGCTGAAATACAGCTATTGCTCCCAAAATCTGCTTGCTTTTAACAGATACCCTTTTGGGGAAGAGCTACCACCACTTCCCACATATCTGCTCAGTGATATCCTTACTTCTTTTACATTTGGCCTTATAAGAAACTCTCACTTATGCTCGCTGCAGTTTAAGCCCACTCTACCATATGATTTCAAGCTCACTTCTTTCAGTACATCTTCATAAGTCCATTTTCCCACATTTTCAAGGTATCAGTCATGCCACTCTCCACTGCCCTCTCCACCACTAAGTGCAGTGTCTCAAGTTGCCTACTTAGGGGTGCTCCTGTGAAGCACAGGATTATCTCAAGTCTTATCACATGTATAGTATTGGTGAACCTTAGCCTGAAGCTTGCTTTTTTATCACCAGCAGGACAAACTGTCAGATCCCTTATTTAAAATAATGCTAACTATCTGGAGGGGCTCTGGATTTGTGCAGTGAACCCTACCTAAAATTAGTGCTTTTCTGAAAAGGATCTTGTCTTTCCCCATCTCCTGTCTCAAACATTTCTACCAGTTGCCAAAACTATTTTGAATTCTAATGCTATCTTATCTTTCACATCTGTCCAGCTTCCTGTTGACTACAAATTTAACATGCGTACTACTTTGTTATCCAGGTTACTAATAAAAGTGAAAGAGAAGTGACCTAAAGCAGCTCCCACCACCCTGTGCAATACAGTCTTCCGCTGCGAGTGGGTGTGAGACGGAAGGAAGCCCCTCCCCAGGCAGGGCTGCTGCCAGCCAGCCCAGCTCAGCCCACTCCCAGACACAATCCAATCTCTGAAACCACCCTTTCCCTTTTTGCAAACTGCCTTCTGCATTTGCTTAACAGCCACCACAGATTTTAGCCTCTACTCAAGTGCAAAGGTGCCAAACGTATCGTCTGCTAATTTCTTTTGGAGGTGGACCTCAGACTTTGCAGGGGGGGGATGCAAGGCCCAAGCAAGCCTGTCCCGGCCCAAGCAAGCCTGTCCCACATGAAAGAAGTTTTAACCAGTAACTCCTTTTACCCTTGGTTCTCAGGGGATTACATGACCATCGTAGACAAAGTGCAGATTCCTTTTAGCAGATTTCTTCATTTCCCAGTGCTACTGCACAGCTGTTCAACTGCTTATTTTCCTGTCACCCACTACTAAGAGCCTCAACTAGATAATTGCTACTTCCTACTTTCATAAAACTTAGTTCTTCGGTATCTAAACCCACTCTTTTCTGTTTCCAAAAAAGGGCTATTTTGAGCTTTAACAGCTGGCTTACCAGGATACTAAATCCTGCATTACCATAAGCAAATATATCTGTACCTTCACTTGGAAAACCCCTTCCTACCTTCAGTGCATGGGTAGGAATGTGACTGAAGCCAGCACACCTACTGAGGGAACTGGAGAACCTTGCCTTTGAGGTGGGAGAAGCTGATTTACTGAGATCACAGCCAGACCATGTTTCAGAGCTAGAATAAATATTATCTGATCTTCTGCTCTAGCCTTTATCACCATCTTATGAATAGCTTCAGTTTTGAGGGTTTTTTCTCTTTGACAAAGAGCATCTTACCTCCTTTTATTAATGCCTTCGGAGGTATTTTCTTTCTTTGCTTCTTCTAGGAGCTTCTCTTCCTTGGGGAAGGAAGAGCCAAATGGATTGCCACATTAACTTTCTCCTTCCATGCCATTACACTTTTAACTAGAGTGCTTTCAAATAGCTAAATTAGCTTTTAAGTGATCCCAGTTGTACTATGGGCCTTTGCTACAATCCTGCTTTAAAGCCGATTCAATTTTACTTACCTCTATTGCTCAATTAAGAATAATACATGAAGAGAAGTATAGTTCTGCAACTAGTAATTGCAACCCAGGAAGGAGCTGGGCTATTCCATTACCCACAGTGACTGATTGCTGCACTACAGCACATTTCCCATCTACCCACCAGGGGAACTGGCTGTACCTCACTTGCTATTTCTTGAGGAAGCAACAAGAACAGTGATCCTCAGTTGCATAATCTTATTTCAAAATTGCTTTTTGCATGTGTATGCCACCATCTGCATAGAATCTTTTGAATCAGACCTTTAAGATTATCAAGTCCAATTATTAACCCAGCACTGCCAGATCACCACTGAACAACACCCCTGAAATCCCATTTACACATCACTTAAAGCCCTCCAAGAACAGTGACTCCACTCTCCTGAGCACCCTGTTCCAGGGCTCTACGACCCTTCTGGTGAAGGAATTTTTTTCTAATACCCAAGCTAAACCTCCCCTGGTGCAACCTGAGGCCATTTCCCCTTGTCCTACCCTTGGGAGAAGAATCAATGCCCACCTTGCTATAGCCTCCTTTGAAATAGTTGTAGAGCAGTAAGAATCTCAGCAGCATGCAGAATTGCTATGGTAAGGTCTCCTCTGAGATTCCTTTTCTCCAGGCTGAACAACCCCAGGTCCCTCAGACACTCCTCATAAGACCTGTGCTCTAAACCCTTTACCAGATCTGTTACACTTCTTTGGATGAGGTCCTGCATGCTCCAGCATGCTCAGTGCTACAGAGCAAATATCTGTGTGGTGAGACATTGTTAACAGGAGCTTCTGAAGGAACAGAAGTCTTTGCTTCAACAGCAACTCCTTNACCAGGATACTAAATCCTGCATTACCATAAGCAAATATATCTGTACCTTCACTTGGAAAACCCCTTCCTACCTTCAGTGCATGGGTAGGAATGTGACTGAAGCCAGCACACCTACTGAGGGAACTGGAGAACCTTGCCTTTGAGGTGGGAGAAGCTGATTTACTGAGATCACAGCCAGACCATGTTTCAGAGCTAGAATAAATATTATCTGATCTTCTGCTCTAGCCTTTATCACCATCTTATGAATAGCTTCAGTTTTGAGGGTTTTTTCTCTTTGACAAAGAGCATCTTACCTCCTTTTATTAATGCCTTCGGAGGTATTTTCTTTCTTTGCTTCTTCTAGGAGCTTCTCTTCCTTGGGGAAGGAAGAGCCAAATGGATTGCCACATTAACTTTCTCCTTCCATGCCATTACACTTTTAACTAGAGTGCTTTCAAATAGCTAAATTAGCTTTTAAGTGATCCCAGTTGTACTATGGGCCTTTGCTACAATCCTGCTTTAAAGCCGATTCAATTTTACTTACCTCTATTGCTCAATTAAGAATAATACATGAAGAGAAGTATAGTTCTGCAACTAGTAATTGCAACCCAGGAAGGAGCTGGGCTATTCCATTACCCACAGTGACTGATTGCTGCACTACAGCACATTTCCCATCTACCCACCAGGGGAACTGGCTGTACCTCACTTGCTATTTCTTGAGGAAGCAACAAGAACAGTGATCCTCAGTTGCATAATCTTATTTCAAAATTGCTTTTTGCATGTGTATGCCACCATCTGCATAGAATCTTTTGAATCAGACCTTTAAGATTATCAAGTCCAATTATTAACCCAGCACTGCCAGATCACCACTGAACAACATCCCTGAAATCCCATTTACACATCACTTAAAGCCCTCCAAGAACAGTGACTCCACTCTCCTGAGCACCCTGTTCCAGGGCTCTACGACCCTTCTGGTGAAGGAATTTTTTTCTAATACCCAAGCTAAACCTCCCCTGGTGCAACCTGAGGCCATTTCCCCTTGTCCTACCCTTGGGAGAAGAATCAATGCCCACCTTGCTATAGCCTCCTTTGAAATAGTTGTAGAGCAGTAAGAATCTCAGCAGCATGCAGAATTGCTATGGTAAGGTCTCCTCTGAGATTCCTTTTCTCCAGGCTGAACAACCCCAGGTCCCTCAGACACTCCTCATAAGACCTGTGCTCTAAACCCTTTACCAGATCTGTTACACTTCTTTGGATGAGGTCCTGCATGCTCCAGCATGCTCAGTGCTACAGAGCAAATATCTGTGTGGTGAGACATTGTTAACAGGAGCTTCTGAAGGAACAGAAGTCTTTGCTTCAACAGCAACTCCTTTATTTACTCATCTAGAAAAAGGAGAATTATTTTTGTCAACAGTGAGCAGCTTCAATTTTCTCCCACTCAATGTATATCAACATATGAAGAACCCAACTAGTCTTTTGAATGTTTTTGCACCTTACTACACACATATCAACCACGATCACAGGTCACTGCCACTTGTAGTTGTATATGCAATTCAGAAAAGAAAAAAAAACGTTTAGAGTTTCCCACTGGCTACACAAACTTCAAAATTTTCTTTAGCTACTGAGTTAAGTAAGGCAGCTCAGTCATTAAAGGCCCATTCTCTTTGTGATCAAAGGGTCACCCCAATCCCAAGGCTGGAGCCTGTGTCATACCTTGCCACAGCCTTTGTCACATGCCTCAAGATACTTCTTATTTTAATCATATTCCATTAGCTGACTTAAACACATTCCTGTATTTTGGCTTATGGCACTAGTGGGAGTTGGTGCATTTAAGCACACTAACATGATGCACTCAAATGTTACAGGATAAGCTTCCCAATTCCCAACTGAAAACCATTTCAAGATTAATTTCCCCCTTTTTCAGGAAAATTCTTATTGTAGCTGAACTAACAAAGTAAGTACATGTTGCAATAGCCTGCACTGAACACAGTATTACACCTGAGCAGAGGACAGTGTATGGAAGCAAACGAGACTCCTGGGATCCAGCACAACTCCAGACTAACTTGAGCTCACTTTTCAAACTGGAAATCTACCCTCCCTGTCCCCACCACCCCAATCCAGTTCTGCACACAGGCACCCTACTACAAAATCTGCCACAGACTACACATTTCCCACTAGTGAAATTCATAAGCAGACACAAGTGCAAAGCAAAATGTCATTTTATTTAATTCAAGGACTATTTTTCCTTCTAGTATTGCTGAAGGGATCACCTCCTGGGGAATTGATCATTACAAAGTCCCTGTCTAAAAGTTCAAGTGCTCTTGTTGTACATTCTTTTGAACCACAGAAAACATCATGACCAAGTAGGTGGGCAGCTACTCGCAGTTTTATCCCACCTAAATTAGCATTGCTTCAGGCTAGAAAACAATTCAAGTAGTAAAATAATGGAAAACGTTAACCTTTAAGGTCACTACCATATTTTGATCAAAAGTCCTGAACGTATGAAAAGAACATTTGTACACGTTATGACGGTTTTTATTTTGTTTTTAACCAGACACTGTCAGAGATTGCAGTTAAATATTTTGGACCAGTTGTCAACCAGATATTTAAGAGTTCTATCTGAAGGTTTATTACCAATTTCATTAAGCAATTCACTTTTCACATTAAGCTCTTTAACAAAAGCAACATATACCCGCACCAGAATCACTGTAGACAGATTTAGTTTTATAGAATGCCCTTCTGAAAATTCATTTCAAAATAGAGATGCTTTTTCTCCAGAACTGTAAAAGCCATAAAAATGCAAAATATCTGTTAGGCAATTTTTAATCAAAATTATTCTTTAATGTTCAAAATAACATTTAACCTCCTACTTCTTTGTTGTCATCCACATATTGAGCAATAGACTAAACAGGTAACAATGGTTCAAGTTTTTCCCCCACCTGAAACATTTCTTCTAACGCAGGCGATACAGAGATTCAGGGACATGGATTATGCATGGCAAAGGTAATCCTCTATCATTTTAATTTAGAACAGCTCTGATTCTAGAACACAACTTGGAGTTTCAGTTGTTTTCAATCTGCTCTAGGTCCAAGTCCCCACAGTCTAGAGGAAAGATGCCTTCTTCAGTGCTCTCACAATCACTCGTGTCCTCGTCGCTTTCACAGACTGCAGCTGCTTTCTTATAATCCCTCCTTTTGAAGCTCCCTTGGCACGCCCCCTGATGCCTCACTTCACCCAGCTGCTCTTTCATCGGGCTGGAACCAGGGGTGATGATGTTCATAAGATCATTTGAGTCACATGGAGATGACACAATTGTCTTCATTTGTGTGTCATCATCATCATCTTCTTCATAGTCAAGGGAGCAAAGACTTTTGGAATTTTTTAAAGTCTGCAATTAAAAAAAGATAAGATATAGATATTAACCATGACTGCACTGGAGGACCAGAATAAATTCCTTACGTTCTTGAATTAATTGAGAGTGTGCAATGAGAATCAGAGTGCCACATGTTTAAAGTAGTCCTGAAAACGATGGGCACAAGGAAAAAGGAAGAACAGCATTTACTTACTACACAATCTGGTTTTGCACAGGTATTTTGCCTATGCAGACTCCCATTAGTGAGAAAAATGGCCAATCCCCCTTTTTTATGCAGAAAGGTCCAAAAGCCTGGCTTCAGCCAATTCAATGAGGAACCACAGATGCCCAGTTTGATTTATTAGCTCTCTGGCGAATCCAAAGCATTTGGTAACATCAGCATTTAGGTCAAACAGCTGCACTGCAGCCTAGTCAACAATTAATTTCTCAAAGTTCCCAAGCATATGGCCAACGAGCCCTGTGGTGGCACCTCAGTCAGCCTACAAGGCAACTGGCACATTTAGGTAACCTAAAAACAGGAGAGAAAGAAAAAAAAAGCAGCTTCTGCTGGAAGTGTCCCCCTCCAGTCACCCTAGTCCGAGTTACATTTGGGTACAATCTGAGCAATTCTGCTGAAATGAGAGTTACACTGGAACCAGAGAGGCACTCACCTTTACTCAGACAGAGGAAAAAGGAAAGAATCAGTGTTACTCTGTCCCTCAGATAAAGCTATATAGTTACATGAGGAACTTGGTTTCAGCGATGACTGAGTCCAACCTAGCAGCAGCATTTAAGCAAAAGCAGAGCAGTACAGACAGTACAACACAGACTTTAGTAAGTGAGAAACATCCAGATTCTGCCTCATCAAGCACACAGCCAGGGCAGGGTGGAACAGTCAGGACTCTTCTCAGAGGTGGTGAGACTCAGGAGAACAAAGTTGTGTGACCTTTCACTAGCTTGCTGGTTAAGAGACTCCGGTTTCTCATACACATGGCAATCATTTCATTACAAGTAGATCCACAGGGACCAAGACCAACTTTCACACCCCTTTTCAGCTTCCTCCCCCAGTTTGTCATTTCTCAAGTATTTCACATTTGTTGATGTGTTCAGATGAAATAAGAACATTGTGACATTCCTAGAATGCTATCTTCCAGATGCTCTTCCAGAGCACTGGATATTTTTTCTACATCACCAATGCACATCAGCATCTCAGCAATATCTTTGGGTGTTTATTTATTCGCAAGAACTCTAAATTAGCCTTGCCTGGGTGAAGGAGAATGAGGAAATCACTGATTTGCCCGAGCCCCTCAGGGCCAGCCTTACATATGGCACATCTGCAACAAGCCCACTGCCACTCTGCAAGCCCAGAGCTCCCTGGACAGCCCTACAGCAAACCTACACTGGGGGGAAAGATCAGGTTTGACCTTGAGTTTCTGGAGTTCAATCACAGCACAAGCAGGCTGAGGTGTGGAGAGAGCTGCTGGTGAGGGATGGTGGGATGATCCCTGCTGTATCTCCCCAGCCTGCAGCACACACCAACACTTCCACGGGACACTTTTACCACAGGTTTGTGTCTGTACTGCACACAGCTCTTCTCCTGCTCAGTTTCCCTATGCTGTATATTAAATCATTAGTTAACAAGCCATAGGTTTCAGGCCTGAATGATCTATAAGGGATAATCTAGTTTCCTTGGACAAACAAAAAGCTCATTTAGAAGCTGATTTATTCATCTCCAAGACCTGCACTCAAAGATGTAACTTCCAGGGAAAAAAAAAATAAAGGGTTGTTGAGTGTAGTTCTGCCAGGAGGAATTCCAAGTCTTTGTTAGCTGTGCTTGAAACCCACATTTGGTTTTGCATGTGAGTAGCATTCAATAAAATGGACGATGTTGCATAATCAAAATCTTTTCTATTTCTAAATTTCACTCCCCTATGAGAACAGGTTTGGTATAAAATACATTTGTATTTTCAAAACAGTTCTATATAGCTCACAGCTTAGTCAAGTACAAACATTTGAACTGCTTTTTGTGACCAAGAGGTGTGAATTTCTCCCATTTGCCCAAAAGCAGAACAGCACAGTTTTGAAACTAAACGTGTTAAAGGATATTTCAATTCTCTCTCATCACTTTGAAAAAGAACACATCTCCTCTTGTGTATCTCAACATCAGGGACAACATTTTCAGCTCTTTAAAGCTTACAATAGGCACTGGGAAATAAAGGAATCAAATAAAGGAAAGCTTTGAATGTTCTGCTTTTAAAAAAGGAATTCCCGACTCCCCCTTCAAAATATCTTTTATTCAATTTACTGCTAGAAATTAATCCAGCCACACAGCTGTCTCTCTAGAAGGTTTGTGTACACAAATGGAGAACTGCCTGTTAGCTGCACTGTGCTGAAACCCCTTGAATGGGAACTTTTAGCCGGTTTCAACACAACAGCCAGGGCATTCAACTGGTTCTTTGTTCACCCACTTGTCACAACCACACCGAGCTAAAAATAGGTGGATTTATTATCTCACAGCACAATCCCACTTCTTTCACAAAGCAAAAGGTAGAAATTGCAATGCATTCAAGCCCTCTAACTGCAGCTTTACATGTTACACTGGTACAGTACCACACCTTTCAAGCACAATTGTGCTCAGTGGGGAGCCTGCGAGTACTTGCTCAATGGTCCTCACTTTATAAAGGATGCTGGACTAACAAGACAAAAGAGTCCACAGTTGGCAATGGATAGAACTCAATCAGCGAAAAGTATTCTTTTGTGGGATGGAAAAAGAAAAAAAAAAAAGAAACTCTGAGTTTTAAAAGAAGGGAGGCGATAAAATGTCTGAATATTAAGGAAAAAACCCCAACTTTGTACTGAAAACAATGGTAAGGAAGGAAATAAAAGAAATCTCTCTAGACCCTTGCCATACAAAGCAAACAAGAAAGGCCCAGAGTAGCCTGAAAGGAAGCTAATGTCTGTACTCTTTACTAACCCTCCAGTTCAGAAACCTGTAATACATCACTTTTCAAATATAAAAAGCAATAAAAAGGCTGTTTTTGTTTTACTAACAAAACTAGAGCATTTGCTACAGTAGTCAAGAGAAAAATAAGTCATTTATGGGAATGAAACCTAGTGTATAATGGGAACAGCAGTTCTCATGCTTCTTCTCCATGCCCTCATCACAGATCCAGTCCACCCACTTTCCCCCCTCAGTTCCGAGTGGGGGTGGAAGGTACACCTGCTCTAAGAGGTGCAGCTGCAGCAGCTGGCACCAAGAAAGGAGCAAAAGCAGCCTGAAACCACCAGAAGTCCTAAGACCATCCTTCTGCTTCTCAACACTAGTCAGTCATCACAGCAGGATGGGCTGCTCCCTACAGACATAGGCTTGGGAAGCAAGGGAATTCAGACTAACCAGAATCACAGAGTCACAGTGTCAGGGGCTGGAAGGGACCTAGAAGATCATCTAGTCCAACCCCCTGCCAGAGCAGGGGCACCTAGACCAAGTCACCCAGGAACAGATCCAGGGGGGTCTGGAATGTCTCCAGAGCAGGAGACTCCACAACCCCCCTGGGCAGCCCCTGCCAGGCTCTGCCACCCTCACTGAGAAAAAGTTCTTCCTTGGGTTGACCCTAAACCTCTTGTGTTCCAACCTGCACCCATTGCCTCTTGTCCTGTCATTGGATGTCACTAAGCAGAGTCTGGCTCCATCCTCCCTACACTCACCCTGAACATCTTGACAGACACTGCTGAGCTCCCCCCTCAGTCTTGTCCAGGCTAAAGAGCCCCAGCTCTCTCAGCCTCTCCTCAGCAGGGAGATGCTCCACTCCCCTAATCATCTTGGTGCCCTGCGTTGGACTCTCTCCAGCAAATCTCTATCTTTTCTGAACTGGGGTGCCCAAAACTGGACACAGTACTCGAGGTGGGGTCTCAGCAGTGCAGAGTAGAGGGGGAGGAGAACCTCCCTTGCCCTGCTGGCCACACTTCTCCTAATGCATCCCAGGATGCCATTGGCCGCCTTGGCCGATGCAAATGCGCGTTGTTGGCTCATGGTCATCCCCCTGGACCCCCAGGTCTCTTTCTCCAGAGCTGCTCTCTAGTACATCAGCCCCCAGCCTGTACTGATCCATGGAGTTGTTGTGCCCCAGATGCAGTACCTTACACTTGCTCTTATTAAATTGCATTCAATGTCTCCCTGCCCAGCTCTCCAGCCTGTCCAGGTCTCTCTGGATGGCAGCACAGCCTGCTGCTGTGTCAGCCACTCCTCCCAGTTTGGTGTCAGCAGCAAACTTGCTGAGGGTGCTCTCTACCCCCTCATCCAGGTCATTGATGAATATATTGAATAATACTGGACCCAGCACTGACCCTTGGGGGACTCCACTAGTCACAGGCCTCCAGCCAGACTCTGCTCCACTGNCTCCCCCTTCAAAATATCTTTTATTCAATTTACTGCTAGAAATTAATCCAGCCACACAGCTGTCTCTCTAGAAGGTTTGTGTACACAAATGGAGAACTGCCTGTTAGCTGCACTGTGCTGAAACCCCTTGAATGGGAACTTTTAGCCGGTTTCAACACAACAGCCAGGGCATTCAACTGGTTCTTTGTTCACCCACTTGTCACAACCACACCGAGCTAAAAATAGGTGGATTTATTATCTCACAGCACAATCCCACTTCTTTCACAAAGCAAAAGGTAGAAATTGCAATGCATTCAAGCCCTCTAACTGCAGCTTTACATGTTACACTGGTACAGTACCACACCTTTCAAGCACAATTGTGCTCAGTGGGGAGCCTGCGAGTACTTGCTCAATGGTCCTCACTTTATAAAGGATGCTGGACTAACAAGACAAAAGAGTCCACAGTTGGCAATGGATAGAACTCAATCAGCGAAAAGTATTCTTTTGTGGGATGGAAAAAGAAAAAAAAAAAAGAAACTCTGAGTTTTAAAAGAAGGGAGGCGATAAAATGTCTGAATATTAAGGAAAAAACCCCAACTTTGTACTGAAAACAATGGTAAGGAAGGAAATAAAAGAAATCTCTCTAGACCCTTGCCATACAAAGCAAACAAGAAAGGCCCAGAGTAGCCTGAAAGGAAGCTAATGTCTGTACTCTTTACTAACCCTCCAGTTCAGAAACCTGTAATACATCACTTTTCAAATATAAAAAGCAATAAAAAGGCTGTTTTTGTTTTACTAACAAAACTAGAGCATTTGCTACAGTAGTCAAGAGAAAAATAAGTCATTTATGGGAATGAAACCTAGTGTATAATGGGAACAGCAGTTCTCATGCTTCTTCTCCATGCCCTCATCACAGATCCAGTCCACCCACTTTCCCCCCTCAGTTCCGAGTGGGGGTGGAAGGTACACCTGCTCTAAGAGGTGCAGCTGCAGCAGCTGGCACCAAGAAAGGAGCAAAAGCAGCCTGAAACCACCAGAAGTCCTAAGACCATCCTTCTGCTTCTCAACACTAGTCAGTCATCACAGCAGGATGGGCTGCTCCCTACAGACATAGGCTTGGGAAGCAAGGGAATTCAGACTAACCAGAATCACAGAGTCACAGTGTCAGGGGCTGGAAGGGACCTAGAAGATCATCTAGTCCAACCCCCTGCCAGAGCAGGGGCACCTAGACCAAGTCACCCAGGAACAGATCCAGGGGGGTCTGGAATGTCTCCAGAGCAGGAGACTCCACAACCCCCCTGGGCAGCCCCTGCCAGGCTCTGCCACCCTCACTGAGAAAAAGTTCTTCCTTGGGTTGACCCTAAACCTCTTGTGTTCCAACCTGCACCCATTGCCTCTTGTCCTGTCATTGGATGTCACTAAGCAGAGTCTGGCTCCATCCTCCCTACACTCACCCTGAACATCTTGACAGACACTGCTGAGCTCCCCCCTCAGTCTTGTCCAGGCTAAAGAGCCCCAGCTCTCTCAGCCTCTCCTCAGCAGGGAGATGCTCCACTCCCCTAATCATCTTGGTGCCCTGCGTTGGACTCTCTCCAGCAAATCTCTATCTTTTCTGAACTGGGGTGCCCAAAACTGGACACAGTACTCGAGGTGGGGTCTCAGCAGTGCAGAGTAGAGGGGGAGGAGAACCTCCCTTGCCCTGCTGGCCACACTTCTCCTAATGCATCCCAGGATGCCATTGGCCTGCTTGGCCGCAGGGGTGCATTGTTGGCTCACGGTCCCCCTGTCCCCCAGGACCCTCGTGGGTGTATCCCATCAGGGCCCATAGAAATATCTGGCTGGCTTTGTCCTGTCCTGACACTGGTGCCTGTGACTGGGTGACACACCAGCTGCTGCTTTAGGAGATACCAACATCCAGTTTTCTTGACTGTTTCTGTCTCTCCTACAGATATGACAGATGTGGGTGATACAGCTTGATGAGAAGATTCTGCAGTATCAGCAACCAACCCAAGCATAAGACATTGAAAAGGCAGCCCAAGCAAGGAGAAAGATGGGGGTTTGTGTTGCTCCCCTGTATCTAGTCAGTTAATGGAGATGAAGGAAGGTTTCAGGTGAGCTGCATTTCCTTTTGAGGGCTTCACAGGCTGTCATTTCACTTCTTGCACTTATGCTTCCTATAGATCAGAGTAGCTAAAAACTAAATGCCTTTGCTAATGGCAACTTTAAACCCCAGTGAAGTTTTAATCAGAACAGCACACAGCATGATGCATTCATATCTCAGACACATAGCCTACCTTCAATGAAGCTGATGTTTAGCCTTATCATAAATGAAGGCCAAAGTGGTCCAAATTGCTTATGCTGCAGATACTTCATTTAATGAAGCTAAGATGGAGACTTAAGGAAGGACTTGAAATGATAAAAACTAAGAGGGAGACGTAAAAGACTTTATAAACACAAGCTGTCACAAAAGACTGGTCCTAAGCAGCTCACAATCACGTTGAAAACTCCATTCTGAACATATCACATCCTACCACAAGCAGATGTGGGCAATGACCCTCCCTGCAAACTGAATCTTCACTTCATGCATCTACTTCCCTGCATTCAGATCATCACTACCTGTGACAAGTCAAACTGGAGATAGTGTTTATATAAAGCATTAAAAAAGTATTAAAAAAGCATATATAAAACATCAGCTGGTTGTATAGATCAGAAAAATCTCAAAAAACTTTAAAATAAAGTTAGAAAATATCCCATCACAGTCCTAACCTCTGCTGCTTCTACTATGCATAAAGTGAAAAACAGTAAGCAAAATGCTGTGTTTATGCTACAATTAACCTTGTTGTGCAGCAAAAGCTCTTGACTTTTGACTCTGACTCTTCCCATCTTGCACAGCACTGTGCGTTTTGTGAACACTCCAGTGCTCACAGATCACCTTTGCTTTAAGAAGCTTGTGGCTGAGCAGAAATACTGCTTCACTGGGACAAAGCAGTGCTGACAGGAGGAAAACAATATAGTATTCTTCATACCGCTTCATGCTGAAGGATTGCTTAGACACTCCAAAAGGGAGAAAACAGTTAACCTGAGAAAGAATTTCTCCCTGTTCAAGTGAGAAGTCAAATCGTAGTCACACGTGGTTTTTTAATTCAAGTATCTAAAAAATTACTTCAGGTCAAAACCCACTGCAGAATCTTGAACTATGTTTATGATATAAAACAAGATGAGTTTGTGGTGGTGCTTCCCCCCCCCGCCCCCCCGCTTGCACTGAGCTACAGAACAAGTAGTTAACAGCATTTCTATTTATGGCTTTTGTGGAAACAGAATAAAATCCCTAGAATTCCTGACACCTTCACAGGAAAAATCAAACCTCCATTCAAATTCACTCTGGGAACCAAACACGCTGCTCATTTCTGTAGCTCTGCAGTTATTCCTTATTTTCCCAGAAATGACACATGTATTTTTACAGTCAAAAATGCCATGCTTATTTCTTCATCAGTAACAAGGAAGAAGAAAAAAAAAAAGGAATACTGGATTAAATGAGAAAGCAAACAACTTCTACCATTTTGCCATGTAATTAAGATGTAATAAGCATGTGCTCTTACACCTGAGATAAAGCTACTGCTGCACTTCTGTAGTCAAATAAGGTAAATCCTATTTGCAAAGCCAGAGACCTAGTTAAAAATCAATACAAGCTGCCACGCAGCAATATGGCTCTGACTCGAAATGAAAGTTGTTCAGTACTTTGTCTCTGCTCTACCTTCAAAGGTTATTTTAATTTTTTAGATGTAGGTGCCCAGGAAGAGAAGTAAACTGACATCAACTCATTTCACATCAGATGCTAACAGCATCATGAAGTAACAGGCTTTCATCTTCTACTAGCCAGACTGTTCTAGATTTAAGCATGCAGCTTTTTTGTGTAGTCTACCATGAAAGTTGATCTATTTATTGGCCTAGATTTTTATGCTTATATTCTAAATTGTGCCATATCGTTATAAGGTTTATTAGCTGTAAGGACTAGTTATTTAATCTGGCTTTTTATTTAGTGCTATTTGGCTTAATGAAATAGAAATAAGTGAAATGCTCATTGTTCTGATTACACTCACCTAGGCAAGAACACCAGGCTGCTTGCCATGGGAGCACCATGACCAGAAACCGCTGTTTTCTCATTTGTAGACTACCCCAAAGGGCAGGAGGCCTGGGGGGCAGTTTTCTGCCTGAGCACCAGTGCAGCCACATGCACCTGTGCAGCAGCCTCCTACGGAGCTGGGAAAGGCTGCAGGAGCTCATTTCACACAGCCGTGGGAGAAGTCACAGGCACAGCTGGATCCCAAATACAGCAGGGTTTACAAACACAGGTTATGTTCACCCTGAACACCTGGCTTCCTCCTTACCCCAATTTCAGACAAAAATTACTGATGATAGTCACTCCACATTTGAAATTACATTTCCCACTCAAAGGAAATATCCTCTCCACATCTTTTTTTCTTGCAGTGCTTTGCAAGGATCGTCTAAACAGAGAAGAAAACCCTCAGGCCACCTCAAAGCTCACCCCCAAGTGCTTAGTGTGCACACGTGCTCCATTAAGTTTCTAACATTAAGTAACAGAATAAGGAATTTAAGCAGATTAAATAAAAGTTTGTCAGTCTAAAGGTGTTCCTTTAAACTGAATTTAATCATATAAAACACTACTGCCATTTAAAAAACCTTTCTGTAATTTTGGTCAGATGGAGCAGTTTACTGAAGGAAACTCTCATGCTATTGTGCAATAGATGATTCTGTAATTCTAGAAACTATCACAGGGGTTAACTTTTGTTTTTAAAGAAACAGGAAGATAAATTAGTTAATGTAATACTTGTAATACAGTCAAGAATGACTCTACACCAATACTAACATCAAGAGTGTGATCATATTTAGCTTTTTTTTCTTGTATAAAATCCAGGCCAACATTACACTGCAGCTTTAAAAGTTTACAATATAGAATTTTAATTAATATGCTGGCATCTTGCATTTTCTAATTGAGTGGATTTGTGAACTCCAACCTTCTGCCTTTCCTGTAAGTATAAATCATGCAAGTTTTATTACAAGAATGTGGAATTACAAACATCAGGCCTATTTCACCTGCATGTAATTAAGGAGAAAAAGTTTCAACCATTCATAGGAGCAGCCCAGCAAGCATAAATACCTACAGATGCTACGAATTATTCCATTAACTAAACCAGAAAAGGTTCAAACTGTTCAGAACTGGCTGATAACCACTGTAGTGCCAAAGACAGGGGAACACAGTGACATTTGCTTTGGTCAGCAGAGTAACACAGAAGACGACTTTGGACAGGGAGCAGGAAGATGAACCCAAACAAGACAACCACTAGACACAGCAGCTGTGTTCATCCAAAATGCATTGACTAGAAAAGGGTTCTCCTCAAAGGGGAAGAAGCAAAAGACTCAAAAGGGCACTGAAACACCAGGAAGAGTGGCCAGGAAGATGGGCTCTCACTGCCCTGCTCAGGCACCTGCTGCAGGCTGGGGTCTCTTCTGGGAACACAGTAATTGCTCTGCCTTGAGGAACAACTGTCTTTGCAAACCTACCTATTTCCCTACTCCCTGCTTGACTCCAAGCACATTTCTAATGTGGCCAGTGGATTTACCCACCTCAAAGATAAACTGAAGACCTGAACCATGTGCATTTGGGCCTTGAAAGTGGTCAAGCTGCACAAGCTTGAGAGGCTTCAGCAAATTCACACCAGTCAACTGCATTAATGAGTGGTCAGTGTGATGAAGAAACAGCTGTACCAGCTGTGTTCATACAAGGATGAAGAACACATCTGGTTTAGTAGTAGAAGGGCAAGAGGGAACAATGTAAGCACGTGCTTTCCCCCAACAGAAATGATCCATCTTTTACCAGAGTAGCTCCATCGTTCCCCAAGAACTTAAACCTTTCTTTTCAGCAAGGAAACAGGCTCTGGAAGCAAGAAACTACTTAAGTTTACTTATCACAATCTTCATTAATAATATTATGTTACAGAGACAGTTTAATGTCTAATTCATAGAGATTCTATAAAGATGCATCTAGTTTTCTGCATTTTAAACTGGTAAATAAGGTAGCATGGTCACAATTAACAATGGCTACACACACATACACTACCATATTTCACACTTGCTCAAAAGCAGCAGTACAAGAGCAAGAATACTAGCATTACAAGAGGGATTGCTTGCAGCATCATCCCTCAGTGTCCAACATTCGAAGCCAAAGACCACCTTGTGTAGCCAAAGCCTTCTAGTGCATTATCCCTCTGACAGAAACCCACAGACTTCCACACTGTCAGCTCTAAAGCAGTTCCCTCTGAACCCAGGAGCTCTACTAAGTTTCTAACTTCACTAAATTTCTAACTAAATTCAAGCAAGAGAAAAAGTTGTGTCTGTGCTTCCACAAAACTCCTGGTAATCAGTGACATTTTGAAGTTCACTTGACCAGGCTAAACTCTGTTCTCAAGTAACAGGGTTTAAGTTGACTGATCATGCACCAGAGGAACACAGGACAGGATTTGACCTCTGTGGCTTGGAAACATGGCAATATTGGCTTCATTTCCTGCCATTTGTGTGCCATCTATTTTTATAGAGAACTTCTATTCCTGAGCATATAGCCAGGGTCTTATTCCATCATGACTTTGCTATGAGCTGCAAACAATTACTTTCACAACTGAATCACATGTGCACTGATTTTTGCAAAGTACATCCCTGTACCAACTTCTCTTGAAGATCTAACATGTTCGTTTGGGTTTTTAACCTCATGTCAAGTATTAAGTTGATACGATGGGTCAAATTCATAAGAAATTAGAGAAGCAAACTCTAAACCCTGATTCCAAGGCTGCTCTCATTAGTTACTGACAGATGTCAGCCTCGCCTGTATTATTGGGTTATGCTGGCACTCCATCATAACTGGCTTTTAAGGGATTCTATAATTGGGCCATAAAGCTGACTTCTGCCAGGGAAGGGGGATGGGACAGAAAGGGAAATAGAACCTCAGCTTGGGAACAGTTTCCCCTTCTTTGAGCTAGTTTTCCCCTACAGAAACACTTGCCCAGAACAAAGCCTGAAGCTGTTCTACAAGTGGACACAGGGATGCACGGGTACCTACAACACATGCAGACAAAGCACAAGTGCCCTTACCAATCTTCTGCTGAATACAATGCAGAAACAACAATAAATTCTTGTAGGAGAGCTAATTCAAACTGTAGGTGGAATCTCACCACTAATTATTTCCAGAAACAAGTTAAGTTGAAGACATTTGTTTAGAAGGAACAGAACTAGCAGTGTTCACTTTCAATCTCTGATATTTGTACTGAACTTTTCTAGCTTAGTATCCGATTGTGGACCCTTCCAAATATTTTTTAAACTATGTGGCTAGGAAAGTTCTCTTGACATCAAGTGGCAAGCCTGATATATATACATAAATAAATAAAATACTGAGTCAACTTGTGATAAAACTTCTGTTTGATAAATACAGTTAGAACAAGTTTGTTTATTAGTTCAAATACCTAGCCTGGCAACATTTCAGCAGTCGATGCTCAACATTGTTTTTTAAAAAAATGTTAAGCCAGGAAGCCACATATGTGGTCCTTCAGCTTTCAGCTGCACTGAAGCACAGCAGTACATGTTCTAAAATACATGCCAGGCAGTCAGAAGAGCAGCAAAGCACACACACCTTCTGTGTGAGGCAGGCAGCAGCCAAAGTCCTCAAGCACTGTGGTAGCACAAACTGAGATCAGCTCCTCCCTGTGTGGCAAAGTGCAGTTTTGCTGTGTTTTGTTTAAGGACAGCCTGGCTGTGGCACTGAGTGCCATGGTCTAGCTGGTGTCCTGGTGTCAGCTCTTAGGCTGGACTTGATCTCAAAGGTCTATTCCAGCCTCAACAGTAATTCTGTGTAATTCTGTGTAACAAAATCAGTTTGAATGGAAGCTGTAGCACTCCAAAAGCTGCACATTCAAGCATTACACACACTTTTAGAAGACTGGAATTTGTTTATACTACCACAACTTGCAGGCTTCCTAGGACACCACAAAAGCCTTAAGTTGTAGTCACATGGCCACTACTATAAGGAAAACTGAAATTGGGAAGCCTGTCACAAGTGTCACTGATTTAAAACTAAACTTCTGGTAATACTTAAATGTTATTGCCGAAGAATGGGTCATCAGCACATAAAGAATTGAGTATTTTCAACTATATGAAAAGACTAGCTATTTGATTATCTGTATCTAACAGCAAATCGTCTCCTAGATCACTTCTGCAGAAAACATCTGTTTTTAACTGTATTCCATTATAAGTTGCATCTAACAGCAACTTAAAATAACCCATACAAACTTCTCTTTAGTTTGTATATATACTTGAAAAAGAGCACGTAAACAGGCCAGTATTTCCCATCCTAATGGAAGAACAAATTGACATGACTAATTGATGTAAATAAATTCCAATCAGTTCGTTTTCACATGCTTGAGACATCTGTTTTGCTTTTATCCCACCTCTGTACCAGTATGTACATGCAGCAGACTGACCCATACAATGCAAGACTAACAAAAGACAAAGTGACAGTTAAACTTAAGAGTTTCCAAAGTTATTTTAATAAACCTCAAGGAAAAATCCCAAGTGAATCAATTTGGTTTTGGTCTCTTTCAGAAGATGATGCATCAAGTCAGAAAGCAACTGTCAAAAAGCAAGGGAGTTTTCAGACCAGATAATATTCAGAGTTTGGAAGACCAAAGTCTAGTTTCAGAATGAAGAGTTCTTTCAATCTGGTACTATAAAGATGCCCTCGTCTATTTAAATATTACATTATTAAAATAATACAGAATATTGAAAGAACCCCCCCTCTTCCAGAATTGCCACAAGTTAAACTTGAAGAGGTGTGATTAATTTTATAATAAGCTTTAGAAAGTAAATTGGGATTTCACTGTTTTGCCATGAGATCTGGAAAAAATCCTGTCAAAAACTCTACTCAGCTCTTCTGCTGCCACAATCTCTTGCAATTTAGAGCAAGAAGAAAAAAAAAAAACCAACAACAAAAAGCGACCCAATCCCCTACCACCTGCCAAAACCCAGATGGTAAAACCTGAGAAAAAGTGCTCTCACCTCTCTCTAAACCCTCTGGTACAGCTTAGGCACATTAGCTATAAGTACCTTCCATATAACACTGACCCTTAACTCAATATTGCATTGTATTCCGAATAACATCACAAATAATTTTAACATAATCCAATTTTGTGACAGGCTAAGTCATAATTAAAAAAGAAAATATCCACAGCTGGCTGAAACCTGGCTTGAGCTAATAGATGGCCCCTTCTCTCAATGTCAAACACAGCAGGTCTGGTACTCATTAGCTCTTTCAACAGCAAATACTTACTTGTACAGACAGGATCTTGGAGAGAGGAAAAGCAAATCTGCAGCAGATATCAAGCTGCCTCCTCCTCTTATTAGCACACTTACAGAGAAGTACCACAAATGTACAAAATGTTTCAGGTACAAGAAAGCAAAATGCTGTGAAGAGCTGTGAGAAGCCCCAGCTATCTGCAAGGTATTTGCTACAGAAAGCCATTTACAAAAGAAGGGACCAACCTCTATCCTTAATGAGATTTCCTTTCCTTCCCTATGCTCAAGGCTTGTGCTCCTCCCTGGTCAGAGCACAGGGAACCCCCAGCACAAGGACTCCATTACATGCCACTGGAGCCTCATTTCTCACTGTGAGCCCCTCTGCTGATGCAAAGAAAGGAAGGCACCAGATGCTCCGTGTGCCTGATCCCTCAGCAGCATCTCATTCACTGGCCCAAAGCTTCCATTCAACACCAAGTACCCCCAGCCTGGTCTAGCCTGTCACAGGACAAAGTGCTGGCTTGTCTTCAGCTCACTTGTGATGCTTGCCTATCACCTCCCAGCCCAGCCTACTCCTATCTCCTTTCCTTCTTCCCAAGCCTGCTGGAATTTGAACTTTAAATGGATGCCCTCCATGGCAACAATAGACAGAAAAGGAGCCTTTGATTGTTCATGCATTGCAGAGAAGAAAGGAGGAGATTCATCCTGGCTGCGACCTAGCAGGAACTCATCAAGCAGGCTCCCCTTCCCTTGCAGGGGGATGCCTTAGCCTGTAGCTACTCATTCAAGCTCCCTGCATCTCTGCTCCCATTCAAAGAGGATGAATTCTTCAGGTTTCCCCTGTTAAGGAATTAACCATTGATCCCGTCAATGGAGGGCAACACCAAGCTTGGAAAGCTGCCAAAAGGTTCTGTAACACTCATCAGTTTGGAGTTAATTCAATACTTATTGATATCTAGCAGGATTTATAACTGCATTATTTATAAGGGGGGGGGGTAAATCACAGAACCATATTTAGACCTTGGTAATAAACTATTTTTAGCACCATCTGTTTTTCTAGTTTGCTCCCTTGCTTAAGCAAGAACACACTTTTACCCAGTTTCCTCTTCCTTGCCCATTTAAAAGAATCCAACAAGCCTAAACCAAAAAAACACGTACATATCATGCTGAATATTTAGTGTGCATCAGTCCTCTTAATCATGTTTTGGAAATAAAATGTGCTGATTAAGGACAGTCTTGGGCTGATTCAACAGTGTATGTTGTCTTCAGTTACAAAACTGGGATTTTTTTTTAATGCAAGAGGCAATGTGCTTCACACAAATAAGGTAATTATCTGGAAAGAAACAACTGATCATGAACTACATTAAGCCATCTAAAGATGTTCACACTCCTGACAGCGATTTTCTGGGCAATAGTTGTGAAGCTCCACCCTTAGTAAACCCACAGCTATTCTGTCCCAAGCACCTTCTGCCAGGCCAGGCTGCTAGAGGGGGAGAAGAACACCAAGCTGCAGGCACCTTGACTGTGACAGGAGGTGCCTTGAGCTGCAGCTCAAACCCAGTCAAAAGTTCCCTCAAACTTCAAATTACCTCTTCAAACTGACATTTATATTCTTGAGTACATGACCCAACACTGGTAGCCTGTGCAGCACAGAGGGGCAGAGCTGAAGGGCTTGCTGGTGCCTTGAATTTTGGGGGAAGCAAGACTTTGGGTAGTTGCATATTAAGTTCTCAGAAACAAATCTGATTGTATCAGTATATTCATGTTATTCTCCCGACTCGCTCAATTTTCCTTTTTACCCAAAATAGTAGCAACAATACTTGAAAATTTTACTGCAAATTGGGTCAAATTAAGAAACTTTAGAGCAAGGCATAAAACTCATCTCAAATATGAGCTCACGGAGTTCTTACTCCTTGCAAAGGGCAGCAGCAGTAAAGGTTGAAAGGTGGTTTACTAGGGCTTGCAGCACAACTCAAACATTCCTAGGAAGTAGAAGACATGAAGCAAAAACCATGAATAAATCCCAGCATGTAGCACAAGTCAAAATTAAATTCTACAAATGCACAACAGACCAGCACACCACCATCATAATGCATTCCAGAGTCCAGAGGACTTTAAGCTTTCAAAGTAATCAATATTATTAATATAATAGCCAATTGGCACTGCCATTATGTGATAATTTTGGAGAGTGAAAGGAATATAACAGTGCTGTCCAGCTAACAGCCCTGGGGATGCTTCCTTCCACTTTACCACTTTTTCCAGTGGGGAAGCAGGGCACAGCACTGCCAGCTAGACTGAAGGGCTCCTTGGCACGGAGGTTCAGGATCAGGCCACACCCAGGATGCTGAAGCCTCCTCCTGGTGCCAGCCATCTCCATGTGCCCCAGCAGCAACCACTGCACCCCTCTGCCAAAGCTCAGCAGCTGCTGCCAGCTCAGCTGCCAAGTGCTCTGTCCTCCCCAAGAGGACAAGCTCCACAACTGCTTCTTGGACAGGACACATTTCAAAGGCCAGCGCCTCAGCTGAGAGGAGTCTGATTAAAAACTCTCCACAGGAGAGAATCCAAGTCTGCAGAACTTCCAGTGGCCACACAAAGCAGTGGACAAGAGCCAACACCCACAGTAACTGTCACAGTAAATTGAAGAGCTGTTGCCAAGTGTGTTTAAGAGTAAAAACTAAGCTTGTAACTTCAATTCCCTAAGGCTGTTGCATAACCCAAATATACATTAAAACATGAGAACCAATTAATACTGGTGATTAGCCAGGAATGTAATTGGAGGACTAGAAGTCTTCAGCTTGTTGCAAGCCTTGTACCAAAGCATCCACCTTCCACATGGGCAAGGATGCTCACTTGTTTGCTCTCATCAGTCTTACGTGTGGCCATGCACTTTCACACCATTTGGAGGGTGTAACCTACCTTACTCTTTTTATAAGGTTTACACCTAGTCACCTAACACATACACATATTTACTGTGATTCTGCATTAAGACAGGACTATAGGGGCACATGAATTAGCATCAGAAAGCAACTGGAGAATGTGATGGCACAGAGCCAGGATAAGGCTTGCTCTGATCTGCCCACCCACCCTTGGCTTCCACAGCAGATGGTCCTGGAAAGACAACGGTTATCTGCCCTTAAAAATCAGTGATCACAAAGAAAGGACTTGGTGATTAGCTCTCAAGTCCATACCCATTTCAGATAATGGCTGGATGCCAGTGAAGGGAACTGTGGCAAGTCAGAAGAATCTCCAAACTACATTTATAGCCTAATCCATACACTCCCTTCTCCCCTCCACCCCAGTGTATGAGAAGGATCTAAACAATTGTGATCCACAACCCCAACATCAAAATCCTCTCTCAGCCAGGATTCTGTCCTGGCAAGCCTGTGTTAGTCATCTGGTTCTAGCTTTGTCAAATAACCTACTGGCAAAAAAAAAAATAAAAATAGGAGACTTGCAACTTATCCTAGTTAAGCACATCATTTAAGTCCAAGTTTATATTCAACCCCTGATTTTAAAAATCATACTCCAAAAGCATCAAGGTTATTTTAACTAAAAATGTTAAAACATCATACAATGAAAGTATTTTTTAACCTCCACCAAATTGTTACTGCTACTTAGCATTTTGAACAGTATTACTTCAATCCTCATGATGTTCACCTTTCAACAATATCCATGTAAATGCCCCCTGTGCTCTGCTTTTGGAGAAGAAGAGAAATATGTTTATTTTTTTGTATGTGTAAGAAAAAAAAATAATTCTAGGTGTGCTCTTTTAACAGCCACAAACAAATCACTGCCTCCTGAAGCTAGTTAGAACAAACAGATCAATCCTACCCTACAAGGTTACTTACACTTTGTTCAGTGTTAACTCTCTCTGGAGTGCTATCACCCTTGATGAAATCCTCCTGCTAGGAATGTGACAAACTTCCCTGGCCATTTGCAATAATCCATCATTTTCTATGGCTGTTCTATTTTCACAGACCACACTGGCTCATGTCCACCACAGATGTTTGGAGGCCATCTGAACAAGATTATCCTGTACTATACTCAATTTAACAGTGGGATTCCAAGTCTTTAGCAGACAGGATTTTACAAGTGGGTGCATACTTCAGGTACTGCACATATGCATTTGCATAAGGACTCCTCCTCCCCCCTTAAGCAGTTGAGGGGATGTTTAGTAAGCATAATTAACTAAGTTTAACCAAATTGTTCCTGAATCTGACTATCACTGCAAGGCACAACAAACACACTTGACATCCAGGTACCCTGTTGGCTGGGGGAGTTAATTGATCTTAAAACACCACTCTTTCAGGAAGAAGACACCACCTGGAGAGCTCAAACACCACAGTGGAGAGGTAAAGTAACCTGAACTTGGAACAGTTTTGTGTCCAGGGATAAACCAGCAACCAAATAGTCTGAATAGCAATGAAGAATTTAATAGCTCCTCAGAAGATGGGATCAATTAAGTTATTTTCAGTGTACCCAAGCCACTTAAGATCATAAATTGTTATTTAGCTGCCAAGGGTCTAAGCTTTCTGCTGTTAAAGTAGCTTGAGCTCAGTAACAGAAGAGACAAATTTCTTGCTTCCTCATACAGTTATTTGAGCTCTCCAAGCAATGTGTCCTCTCCCTAGGAGAGAGAGCAGCAGAAGGAATTCAGCCATTTTAGAGTATGACTAGCAGAAGATGGTATTTCTCAGAGTACATTTCATTATCAATTTGAGGCATACAGAAGTTAATTTTTATTATTTCTGTACCATTCAATCCCTTTAATCTGTTCCTACTCACCTGACTCAGTGCATATACAAGTAGTCACTATTCAGCAAGCTTAAGACTCATTTACTAACCCAAATGCAGCCTTGCCCTGAGAACACACCTTCCTGTGCCAACTGCATCAGCTGCACAGAACTTGGAAGGCAAGGCTTCTGCTCTAGGACAAGTCATTTTAAGCAGCCTTGGAAATTCAACTCAGAAGTGATTTCTGATTTTATAGTAATAGAGACAGAAGTTACAAGGGCTACTCTATCCAAATAATAATTGTACGTGCTTATGACAATGACAACTATGCATTAAGCATTTATGGCAGTATATAATCCCTTTGAAATCTTCAAGTCCATATTCTGTTTCAATTCAGGATCCTTAAAACAAGGACAGTCAATAACATTCTCAAAAAAACCCCAACCAAACCCAACCCTGCTTAGGCAAGCTACTGTGCAAAACTAAACTAATTAAAATCCAAAGGGAAAAAAGCAGACACACACCTGCTTCCATTTTAAAGATTCAGAGCACATCAAGTGTCTCAGCCTCTCAATCCATTTTATTGTGGTGTACTAAAGAATTTCCCATTAAGGTCTGTGCTGACAATGCTTCAAGCACAGCCAGTTTCTGCCTCTAAACACACCACAGTAGTTACAGGCAAACCTTGAAACTCTACAAAATAGGACATGACAGCTAAGCCACAAGGCACCTGCCATATGCATTAAGATCTTACTTAAGGTATTTCATACCACTTGTACACCATAACTACTACATAGCAATTATTCTCACCCTACTATTTCAAATACCCTTGTCATGTACATCTTTTAAGGACAAGTTTTAATACTAGCCAAAAGAGTTGCCCAGCATTAGGTGAAAAGCAGAAAAAATTATTCCTGCTAAACAATTTATGCCACAATATTATTGCTCAAATTCTACAAAGATTGTCAAGTTCTCCTGCTTCTTCCTGTCAACATGCACTAGCCCAGAAGGCACTCAAAGGGCACACTGGTCAGTGTAAAACTGAACTGAAAGCTGAGAGAATTCAAATACAACTAGACAAAAAAACCAAGCAGTTTCATAGAGTATCAGCAACCTGGCCTGAAGAACACCTGGAACTCACACAACCCTCTCTCAGAGGGACAGCAGCTTTGCAGGGCTTGCTTAAACTTATATAATGTGTATTTGATGGCTTACACAACCACATGTGGAATTTGTGAGTTGTGACAACCAGTCTAATACTTGTTGGGAAGAGGGACCTCGTGGGCTACATGCCTCCCAGTTCTGCATTTCAGGCTAGGTTGGGGCACCTTTCCTCAGCAGGTAGAAAGCTAGGAACATTAAATGTAGCACTGGAGCCTCCTGCTACACACATTCTTCCTGGGTAAGGAGAAACTGGAGGGAGCAGACTCAACCTACAGCAGATGGCAGTGACTGCACTGAAGTGCTAGAGCCTCTGGAGAAGGGGACATGCTGAGCCACACTTGAGTGTCTACCTGTGTGAGCCCTCCCATTGCTCCCCCCTTACAGCACCACGTGCAGCATGCTCCCTGCTGCAGTCAGTCCTGTGCACGAAGCATCGTGCCCTCTTGGGAAGGAAATGAAAACTAATCCTTCCCACTGATACAGTCTGTTACACAAAGTGGTTATGCACAAAAAAACCTGCATGTAAAGCTTCAGCATTTTGCTATTTCTGATAAAGACAAACTATAAAATGATACCTGCAGTGCTGGGGTAGTGCAAATACTGAAACAAGTTGCCAATTTTAAAAAGCCCTCTGAAATACTACCACTGAATGTTTTATCCCACTGCATCATGACAACAAGCAATCTGCTTTTGCAGTAGATCTACTCCACAGTGTGTATATTCTATTATTGTGAGCAAAAGGCCCCTTTTCTGCACCCCCTTGAGATACCAAGGCAAGCTCCTTCTCTGTTTTTAGAGGAAAAAGGACATTACTAAAGGTTTGTACCTACAGAAGAACTGGGAAAAGGCAGTAAGAGAAAAGCATCTGCATTCAACTGTTCTACAATAGTCACTGTCCTTCAAACCTCTCACCATTCCTCCCTTGGCAGCTGCTACAGCAGCCTCAGCCCATTCATACAGCAGGTCTTGCTACAACTTGTCCTCTTACAATCATGAGTTGTCAAACTGATGCTATGATTAGGGAAAAGAAGCATTATTAAGAGACCAAGTTTCCTTTGGTGATACTCCAAAATAATTTGTGTGAAAGAATGTTAGTGCTGTTTTCAAATTACAACCAGAAGGCATTTCCCAGCTACAATAAAATATGTTTGACAGTCTGAAGATATCCTTTGTCAAGCTGTCGCGTATACCTTGCATTAATTAAGCACAATTCAATTAAACACAAGCTCAGCTCAGATGAGTTCCCTAGCTTTCATGCAGCTGGGAAGTAATGGTCCTAGATCAGAGGAAGACAGATCTGTTCAAGAAGCTGAAAAAAAAAAGATAAATAAGTCTGTCCTCCCTGTTTCCCAGTTTCTGAAGCATTCTGCACATTTGCTTCCCCTATCATTGTTCTTTAGGATGCTCAAAAGATTTGGGATTAAAAAAAAAAATAAGTGAACTGGCAGGAAAATTAGCTCTGAAATGTTTTTGTTACATGTAAGAAAACATTAGCTGAAAATTCATTTTACTTTAGATCAGTTTATCAGTTTTTATATATAATTTGAGCACTTTGGCAGTTAAACAGGCTTGGTTGAAGCTCACAAGCTTGCCACACTACTATTGAAGTTATCAGCAGACAGAACCCCAGCGTTGGGCAGCTGGAGCAGAAATGGTTCTATCTTAAGATCTGTGGATGTCTTTGTTTTCCTAAACAGCACATGAAGACAGTTAGAAACCTGGGAGGAGTATTAAGTGAATATTCCACCACAGTTCTGCTTTTCAGTGCACTTTACAGCAAGCTAGTGAATTTCTACAGGTTCAAGATTCTGTAAGCTCTGTTAGGTGATGAAGTGTCACAGCAGTGCTGCAGCTTCAGAGCCCACTCATGGGAGCTACCTGAGCTTTTCTTCTACAGGGCACTGCAGCTGCAACTCTAAAAAGCCTGAGCTAAGACAATCTCTTCATGGTTTGGGTTTTTTTCAGTTTCACTGTTAAAAGTCAAAAGTACAAGTTTAGTCATTCCAGGTGTATCAAAAATCCAGTCAGCAAGCTAAATCTTTTGACCCAGCAAAACTGAGCTTAATACAGAGATATATCTACTACTAATGCTGCTGATGACTTGTACTAGAGACAGCACTTCATCTCACACTACCTTCTACTGCTCTTCAGAGTTAAGAATTCCTGTTCAGGAGCTGCATTTTGTTCTCCAGCACTTCATTATTACAACAGACCTAATCTCCAAGGTATCATCTTATTTGCTAGTAAATGCAAATATTTACTTGAACTATTTAATTGCATATTTAAACTAGACAGGTGATGCTTGATCAAAGTATTTTCCTGAAAGTCATCAACACAAGGTAGCAGATGTGGTCACGTGGCAAAGCAACCTCCAAATCTATGGTGTGATCTCCACTGGGAACAGCCCAGAGCAGCTATAACCATGACAACAGCCAGTCAGCTAGAAAAATGATGCAATACCTCCTGGTACCAAAACAACTCATGTGAGTTTTAGTGTTCCCCAAATATAAACAGTATTTTTCACCCCAAGCTGTACCTTTAATCTTGATATCTGAAGAACAAATGTGAAGCTAGCTCCTTGTGCTACACATACATAAAACAGAATCAGGGAATTATTCAAGAAGAAAACCAAGGACTCAAAGAAAAGCATCTTAAAATAACACATTTCTTCGTCTGATTGCACAGAAAGGCAGACAACTCTAAACAGATAGGAAGAAGCCAGCAAGTTTTGAAATAAATTTAATCTCATTTACTCATTTTTTTTATAAAGACTTACCTGGAAGTGACCACACTGACTTCCTCTATAAAGAGCTTATAACAAGAATTATTTAATCCTTTGCTTCAAAACACACAGTAGGAACCTCATTCGTCTGACCACTTGCTTACTGTGAAATCCCCACTTGGACTCCTGAAACACTCCTAAAAAAATCCTAAATAATGGCCTGCACTCTAGCACTGGCTGTCCTTCCTACTGCTCTCTCCTTTCTGCCACACCAAAAAAAGCCCCAAACTTTAGAGGCCTTCTTGACACTGCCTACTCCTAGATAATTCTAAAATAATGAAAAGATTCCCCTTGCCTTTTGCAAACTTATTCCATTGTAATTTTAAAATGGCAACTCCCCTCCACGCATGTAACACAAGTCTTCACCCTTGTAGTTTTAACCACAAAAACTACAGACTGCAGCTGCTTTTGTTGAAAGCCAACTTCTTTCACCAAAACTCCACAGCAGTCATTTATACTAAAAGTAGTTTTACAAGTTGGAAGCAAGTTATTTTCTCTAATGTTTCTATACCACATTGAATTCAAAAAGTCTGAACATCAAAAACCCCACAAAAGATGAGTTTTCTACACTAATCCAGCTAAAATCTAGGACCTCCTAATCTTCTTTGATCATGTACTGATCTCACAGGAAGTTTCTTGGGTGGAGACTCAAAGTTCTTAAAAGCCTCTGAACTGCATTTGAATTACTAGTACAAGTTTTGGTTTTCTTGCCCATGCCCATGTCTGTGGTCCAAAGAAACAGACCTAAACCAGAAAATGGTTCCAGAGACAAGCCTCAGCCCTGGCATATCATCAGCCCCTTAGAGCTGAAGAGCTCACACCCCCTGCTCTGCACAGCAATTAATTGCAGTTCTTCACTCACCCTTTTTGACATAAAGCAGATTACAAGACTTCTCCATAAGCAAGATAGTTCAAGGCAGCTGAATGACCAGACTTCAGTCCAAGGGGGCCCATAACAACAGCATGACACAACTACTCCTGGAAGTTACACCTTATCCCAAAAGTAAAGGGGGTTAGCTCTTCAAAACCACACTATGACATAGAGCTTGGCATCAAAATTCAATACACAGTCTGTATTACAAACCCTAACAGCAACGACCTTGGGCTGCCTACAAACATATAAACTGAGCATTGAACTGCAGTTGTTTACAAAAGCCTGTAGAAATAAGAAGTCCAGAGGAGAATAACTGTTCCTTAATATTCTCAACATCCATCTAGTGGTCATAATGGTCAGACAGTTAAAGAGCTACAGACCTTTTAGTTTTTTATATTTCTCTATCTATATCTCAATATGTATATTGATATACATATGTATCTCTGTGATACACTCAACAGCACTGGCACGTTCACCTCAGCTGTGGCACACAAACCTGCTCTCACTTCTTATGCTGCCTCCCTTGGTGATCAGCCACAACAGCACAGTTCTGCCAGTGTGGCAACACCAAGCATCTCAGAGAGAGGTGAGCCCTAAGCCACATACAGAAGGACACAAAGATGGAGGGGGCCATATGTAGATGATGCATCTGAAGACTGGTTAAAGGGGGGAAAATTAAAGCCAGAGTCCATTCTACTGAAGTGCTTTACTAGCTAAAGTTCAGTGGCATCAGCCTCATAAGGGAAGGCTGGAATACTCAAGAACTTGGTGGAAATGATCTCATAGATATCATTTATAGAAAAGCACAAGGCCCCACTCTCAAATGGCATCATGAGGAATTCATCAGCTGGAAGGTCAGAGCAGGACAAGGGACTGCAGTCACCAGCAATGCTGCTGTAAAAGGAGATGGAATCGAGCAAAAGCAGAAAAAAAAAGGCAGTGTTTTAAGAAAGGAGCTGGAGGTAGGAAAGGTTCAGAGAAATGCTGCTCCAGAAAAGCCTGGTTTACTTCATCTAGGGAAGAGGACAACTGGCAATAACTGTCCTTTCACTGCAGGAGGATCAGCTGGAATGCAGAGCTGAAGAAGCAGCTCAAGAGGACAGTCCTGTAAGGCCAAGTGCTAACCAGCCATGAGCAAGTTTAAGCAATGGCTCAAGTGGCATGAGGGATAAGCCACCCATGTTGGGAATGAACAATAACATCCAGTTTCAGTTGAAACCCATGCTGATCACAGGCTAATCTTAAAGAAAAACAAAACATCACCTGCTGCCTTATTCACTTATTGCACTGGTGAAGCCTAGAAACCCATGTAAACTCTTAACAACAGACTTAAGCTTGGCTATACATCTGACAGCTATTATAGTTTGGAGATTGATGTTTCTACAGTGTTCAAGCCTAACAAAGGTGGTTGTGGAAAAAGCTAGTTAGGGTGGGGAGTGTTACACAAGAATGAGCATATGATAAATCTCAGAATATATTTAAATAGATCATAAAATATTTGAACAGAGGTTGGTCAGTGAAGGGTGAAAGCAACCTAGTACAAAAATATTTGAAGAGCTGTATCTTATATACAGTAAAACAAGGATCCAAAATTAAACAGCCTCTGTGACAGCTTAGCACTCCCAGGCAAGATTTCAAAAAAAGAAAACATTTCTAAAAGGACCCTCTCCCAAGTTCTACTCTATTGGAATACAGCAAGAGGAGAAAACTACTGGCTTAAATGAAGCATCTAGGAACTAATGCATTTTAGCTGATAAACTTCACAAAAAGAATCAAAATGAACATTTAAACCATGAAATACAAGAGGAGAAAAGGCATCACTAACAGTGTCATTTACATTTAACTCTGAGAAACTGTTCAGAATGTCTTAGGGGTTTTCAGGCTTCTAACACCAAAAATTTAAATTGCAGAAGTAAAAAAACCCCAACCACTTACTGCATGATTTAAAAAAAAAAAAAAGTAGTACAAAAACAAGTTGGTGATACTTATGCCCCTTACTGTATTTGTTAGGGAAAAGATTATCATCCTATGCCTTACTCTATCTACACTATTTTTCAGAGGAAAAACTATCAAAGTAGGCATGAATCACAATTAAGATTTAAAATATGACAGATCTGGAACTGATTTATAGAAGGAGCTTTAACACAGGGAGTTAACAACAGCATTCAGTTTGCTAACTGTTCCACTGAGGTTTGCTCTTCCAGATTACAAGTTATTACAAATATGACTGTTCACTAAAAACGCCTTTCGACATCCTGCTGTTGCTCTAGTTCCTTCTCTGCAATCCTCCCTTCTACAGTTTCCAAGCATGAGCTTCGCAGATCAAGTTATTACTTCTGTAACTTAAAGGTGAAGCTACTAATATGCACTAAGAATTATATCATCACAAAACTGGGCTTACCCCTCAGCCTGAATGGACACAGATCAAATGGTCTCCCTTGGAAGCAAGGATGGGCAGTTGTTTGCTAACTAAGGGAAGGACCTGACCCCAAGCATGGCAGCAGCTGGAGCAGCCAGGCTGCACTGTTTGCAGCGTACCTCACGTTTCACAGCAAAATAGGCCTTTTCTTAGAAACAAAACACCCAAAGAAAACAAACAACCCACAAACAAATAATAATAAAGAGAAATGTGAAGTGTCCCAAACCTGTCACTCGTTCTGCTTTGCAGACAGTATGTTGGAGCACTAGTTTGAATCTCTCCTATTTAGGTCAGAGTTCTGCTGCTCCCAGAAGTTGCTGCAGTGCTGACTGGAAGAGCAGCAGCTCCAGCTGCCCCTCCAGCCACAGCAACCACGGCAGTGGCTTCAGCAGCTGCCAGCCACACAAAGCATTTCCCACGACCCAGGGAAGAGACTGAACTGAAGTCGTTTCAAATGTGCACAAGCAGCTCCCAAGGAGTAGATCCAGCATGGATGGATGTACCTGAAGAAATACCACTTATGCTAGAAGATGACATCTGGAACCAAAGGCTGTCTCAATCGCTTTTTCAAGTAGCACTGCTCAGGAAAATAGTAACTGGAAGAGACAGGCATTGAGAGCTATTCATAGACCTAGATCTCAACTAAAAAGGCTGCAGAGGACAGATTCTTTCCCTCCCCCCTCAAATGCCAGCACCTCCTCCTGAAGCACAAAAGTATGCTTTTTTTAACCCATAGCTTTAAGGCACCAACTTTCAGATTGTCAACCTGCTGACAGCAGAAAAAAAAATAAATATATGCCCAAATTCCCTTTGGGAATAAGAACCTTTGGAAAGTGTTTACCCTTCTGCCACTATCATCTGGTTGCTGACTGAGCCATACATCCTACTTGCAGAACTTGTGCCATGGCCTCCCAGAGGCCTTCATGTTTTTCAGAATATACAGCAAGACAAAAAAAGCCAGAGCCATGCTAAGTGGATGACAATTTAATAGAACAATGTTAGAGATTCAGCACCATCATCAGTGTGGAAAACTGTTCACTAAAAAGATCATGTTGCTGCACAGAAGATGAAAGAACTCCAGACCTTTCTGGTAGAAGGTACAGAAGACTTCTGAGTGGCACAGTGGAAGCAGAGCANTGGAGCAGCCAGGCTGCACTGTTTGCAGCGTACCTCACGTTTCACAGCAAAATAGGCCTTTTCTTAGAAACAAAACACCCAAAGAAAACAAACAACCCACAAACAAATAATAATAAAGAGAAATGTGAAGTGTCCCAAACCTGTCACTCGTTCTGCTTTGCAGACAGTATGTTGGAGCACTAGTTTGAATCTCTCCTATTTAGGTCAGAGTTCTGCTGCTCCCAGAAGTTGCTGCAGTGCTGACTGGAAGAGCAGCAGCTCCAGCTGCCCCTCCAGCCACAGCAACCACGGCAGTGGCTTCAGCAGCTGCCAGCCACACAAAGCATTTCCCACGACCCAGGGAAGAGACTGAACTGAAGTCGTTTCAAATGTGCACAAGCAGCTCCCAAGGAGTAGATCCAGCATGGATGGATGTACCTGAAGAAATACCACTTATGCTAGAAGATGACATCTGGAACCAAAGGCTGTCTCAATCGCTTTTTCAAGTAGCACTGCTCAGGAAAATAGTAACTGGAAGAGACAGGCATTGAGAGCTATTCATAGACCTAGATCTCAACTAAAAAGGCTGCAGAGGACAGATTCTTTCCCTCCCCCCTCAAATGCCAGCACCTCCTCCTGAAGCACAAAAGTATGCTTTTTTTAACCCATAGCTTTAAGGCACCAACTTTCAGATTGTCAACCTGCTGACAGCAGAAAAAAAAATAAATATATGCCCAAATTCCCTTTGGGAATAAGAACCTTTGGAAAGTGTTTACCCTTCTGCCACTATCATCTGGTTGCTGACTGAGCCATACATCCTACTTGCAGAACTTGTGCCATGGCCTCCCAGAGGCCTTCATGTTTTTCAGAATATACAGCAAGACAAAAAAAGCCAGAGCCATGCTAAGTGGATGACAATTTAATAGAACAATGTTAGAGATTCAGCACCATCATCAGTGTGGAAAACTGTTCACTAAAAAGATCATGTTGCTGCACAGAAGATGAAAGAACTCCAGACCTTTCTGGTAGAAGGTACAGAAGACTTCTGAGTGGCACAGTGGAAGCAGAGCAGGATTTAGCAATGCTCAGCACCAGGAGGCACGGCTGGTTTTTCTGGGCAGTTATTCTCTAAGAAGAAATCTGAACAGGATTTTGACACCAGACCACAGAACTTGAAAAAACCCTAAACAGAAAGTAGCAAAGCAAGGCAGAGCAGCAAAGAGAACTCAGAGCAAAGCCAAAAGAACCTTCCAGAACAATCACATACAAGCAGAGCCTGAAGAGTGGCAAACTGTGTAAACTACTAAAACACATGCTAAACACGCCTGTTCTCTCACAGTAGTAAGAATTACTCCTGCTTGAAACATCCACTTCTCTTGTCCTCCCTCCTTCCAAAAGAAATAGAACTTAAAGCAGCATATAATAGCCCATAACTTCCTTATAAAACATAAGCATATGCAGGCACACAGATCACAGGGATGGAGGAAGAAGCTGGCAACACTGGAGGAAAAAACTTTAGAGTATGTGGAATTAGTCAGGGGACATCAAGGCTGGTTTGCCCATTTCCAGTAACAGAGATGGATTTTGTAAGGATGCTGAACTGCCATCTGACACAAATGTCAAGCCCCAGTAGAACAGTTCCATACTTCAGCTTTGTATTACATAACATTTGTCCTAGAAGAAAAAAGCCTTATGTGCCTACAGAAAGGTTTACCTTCAAGGCCTGTTACTGAAGGAGCTTTTCAAGTTCAAGTACCTATGTTTTTGTTGGGTTTGTCTTGGTTTTGTTTTGTTGGTGGTTTTTTTCAGAGCAGAGGTGGGAAGAATAGCATCCAAATGCAATGCTAGCAGAGGCAAAGACAGGGTTTGGCTCTCCAAACCATGTATCAAGATTAACCTCTTCAGCCAACAAAGTTCAAGGTAAGAAAAATAGTAATTTGTCTTTGAAAAGTTAACTAGGTCAAGAAAACGTTCTGCTGTGGTTACAAAGAAAAAAACCACAAGGTCACTTCTTAAGCTTTCTGACCTGTACAACTCTGTTTTGGAACAGTTATCAGTTATGTTTCAGTATGGAGAATTTGATCTTTCTCTCAAGAACAGATATTTTAAGGTGCAACTTTGGACAAATGTTCTCTTTTAATATTGCTCAACCTAAAAAGGTATTTTTAACAAGGACCACAGTAATTAGCAATTAGCGTTATTAAGGAACTTTTTCCTAACACTGTAAGGGGGAATTACACAAGACCTGGATTATCCTTTATCTGATGCAGCTGAAATGGAGCCCCAGATAGGCAGCAACTCCCCCGCTCTTCATTTTTATTTAAAGTTATCTAGGTAATTCATCTTGGTCGTGGCAAGAAGAGGTACAAGTATCAAACTTAACACATTACCTCCAGCAACTTGGCAAACTGCAGGTTCATTCTCGGGTGTCTGTACTGACACCACAGTAAAACAAATCTCTGTTTACTGGACCAGTTTATTAAAACAGGATCAAACATTAAGAGCAAGCCCAAAATTCAATCCTCAGAGGCAGAAGGTGTTGGGACAGCACCTGCTGCTCCTGCTTGAAGGATCCATTGCTGATACCAGCACTCACTCCTGTAAATCCGAGACTACGACAAGCCTCAGAGGTGCCCTAGAGCTCTCTGGAGAGGCTTTCCTGCTCCAAGATCTTTGCTTTAAGAGCACTCCCTCTCAAAACTGCTGCTCCTTGGAAAAGCTGGCACCGAAGCTGTTAATGTTGCTAGAACTTCACCTATCCAGGAAGTTTACTAGCTTTGTTCCAAGTGCAGAGCTACCCACCAGCATCATCGGGTGCACTGAAATAACATGCATTCAGAAGACCACTCAAGCTCTGCAGAGCCACTAAGTGATGCTGTTGGCAAGACTCCCCATGTAATAGAAAGTGTGACCTGTGATGATTAAGCACACAGGCTACTCAAAAGAAGCTCAAGTGGAAAATTCTAGCCTGCTGGAGTAATTATGCTATTATTTTTAAGCTATTCTAAAGATACATTAAGTTAATTATCTCAAAAATAATTCAATAACCCTAAAGTTTAAAATAAATCAAGGATACCTTTCCTGCTCATTTGAGTCAAACATGAAGCTAGTGTTACATACACACCAATTCAGGCAAAATATATCACTTGACTCCCAAACTACAACGATTAAAGTTTAACCCATTTAAAAAAATAATCTCTATTTCCCTGGAAGACACTCACAAGAATTAAGTGAAAAAAAACCCAAACAAACAAAAAACAAAACCAAAAACCAAATCCTACAAGTAACCTTGGGAGAGCAATTCACATTGCCTGTGTACCACAGCATAAAATGTTGGCATTTAAAGGCTTCATATATTAGACCAAGATTATAAACTGGGTAGAAATGTTTCCCTAAACCACCTCACTAAAAGGCAAAATACCTGTTAAGATACTAAAGCTTAGCAGGGGCAGCATACTAATTATCTATTACTCATTAGTCACCCCACAAATCTGTTATTGCTTCCTCAGACAGAAAGTTCTTAACTGTCATTTTCTGAAGCTTGGCAGTCAGAAGATGACTCACTTGCTTTGAGACAAAACATTGCCACCAAAATCTAGTGCCTGCTGCACACAGACATTGTCATCACCATTGTATGTGAAAGAGGAAAACAAGGAAAAGGAATTCAGCTTCCCTTCCTCTGAGTTTCACACACAACTCAAATCACAGGGGTGGCGAGGGGAGTAAGGAAGGGAAAAACAAATACTAAACTGGTTTCCATAACCAAAACCTCCTTAGCATTGTGCAGTCAGTCTGCTTTGAAACTAAGGTGCTACAGGATGATCAAGGAAAGCAGAGCTTCAGAAAAATTAATGGATGAACACCGTTGTTAATGGATTATCACCAATGCCTAGTGCACTGGCATTTGCTTAAGAACATTAAGATACCAACATAAGAATTTAAGTATATGGAAAACCCAAACTTAAAATTACACAAGAGTGGATGTGAAAAGAATGAAGTGTTTTACAGTTAGCATATCATCTATGTAATAAAATTAACAGACCTAAGGCCAGTGATGAAGGACAACTTGTAATTCCAAACAAGGAAAGATGCAGTTATGCTTTAGAGAAAAAAACTTTTTGGAAAGAAATAGTTTAAGTTGCCAATAAGCACTTTGAAGCTGATGGCAGGAGGAGTGTCTCCATCTCGGTTATCTCCCAGATTCAAAATTAATCTGGAAGAAGGTGACAAGTAGTTTCAACTCATCTAATTTTGTATTTTAAGACTGCCCCTTATTTCCAGCCATATTCAACTGTATAACTATTTGAACTGTGGTGTCCAAAAAAAGATATAGCAAACATTAATTATCATACTATTTTACTCTGAGAAATAACAAAAACAAAAACCAAACAACCTCTTACTTTAAAGGGAAAGGAAGAAATACTGAAAGCCTTAAAAACCAGGCTTCTTTTCCAGTTTCATTTGTTGGACTCAATATTTATCATCAAGCAAAGAGGATCCAAACTCATCAATCCAGTCTGCTGAACAGTCTCCTATGTCTTGCTTTTGTCATAATTGCACTCTTAAGTCAGCATTGTTCTGCCAGGAAACCCTCACAACCAGCTACACGTATTGCCAGCATAAAGATTCACAGACTGCTCAAAAGGAAAGTTAATTCCCCAGGGCAGTGTCTCTGACAATGAAATCCACAGCATTTTCCCCTCATTTTGAGCTGAGTTAGATGTTACTTGTATGCACAAGTTTTACAAGAAAAGCTCAGATAATTTGGTTCAGCAGCTACACATCACAGCACCATCTGGCATCCTGAGAGTTGAGTCATTGTCAAATGAAGTGATAACCTGGCCTGCCTTTCTTGTAGCCAAGGTTTGGAAAGGTTTACACAGTATTTACCTCCCCCTGAAAGAATAGTACAAGCTATCCAATATCTTAATTTTATGAAACTTGAGTCCTCTCACGTCAACAAGTCATCACAGCATGCTGAAGAACCAAAACCCCTGAAGCCTCTGCACCTTCCCATCAACCACCTCTGCCATTTCAAAGTCAGTTTATGGCCCAGAGGTTGTCTTCAGGCAATGCTGCTACACACACTTTAGCCAGACTCAGCTCTCTTACAAGAGTAATTTAGATTTCACCTGGTAGGGTGTCTGAACTTTTAATAAGTTAAAACTTAGTCTTGTTACGTTGCTTTGTTAGTTAAGCATAACACCCAGATAAAAAAAAAAAAAAAAAAAGGTAGTAACTGAAGATTTTCAAGCATGTCACATTAAAAGCCATCTGGGAAGGGGTGGGGGTAACCTTCCAGAAAACAAACATCCATTTTCAAACATCACAGTGTTAGTAAGAACTATGTAATTATAGATAAGCCTTTTAACTGATGCTAACAAAGTCATTCCTGAAATAGAAAAATTTAGAGACTTCCTACATTACTTTCACACAACAGATGTGAAGTTCATCTATTTAGGTTCAGAAGGATGAGATCCCTACAATTATGCCTGAAATGACAAAATCCAAACTCATAACTGATTGTCAGGTAGTAGCATAAAGCCCAATGGAAAACAGGAATTTCTAACAAGGTTAAAAAGCTGTCTTTAAACTTACGAACTACTTATGCTAGAAACACATTCTATAGAAACCAGGTTAACACCTCTCTGAAAATACTACTGCTATTTAAGCAAGTTCCTGCTCACATGGACATAGCAAGAGACAAGCACTAGATGCTACACAAGATTAGGTTGTTCAGAGCAATTCTGAGAAGTGCAGGCATATTTAAGCTATAGGAATTCAAATGCAGGAACAAAATCCCAGTTCAACAGACTCAACTTGGCCCAAGTGGAAGCACAGAGGCAATGGTTCACTGTATCCTGAAGTCAGAAATCAGTAATGGCTTTTCTGTGTCTAGTCACTGCTCATTCCCTCTGGGGAGTTTTGTTTGAGAAGGAGAACATCATTTGAAGTAGGTGTCTCCCATGCAGTCTCTCCCCTCTATTGATTTGTTACAGCATAGCATAAAGTTGGTTTTTTGTTTGATGTTGATTGGCATTGGGGGTTTTGTTTTTAATATTGGGAGTTTAACTTCATTTATTAGTGATGCACTTCATTACTGATCACAGGAAAACTGCCTTTTTGTTCTTATGAAGTACAGGTTAAGGAATATTTTCATTTTTGTTCAAATTTTGAAAACAGCATTGGATTATTTTTTTTAGCACAACTTCAACATCGGAAGCAGCATCTGCAACGCTGCACAAACAAGAAACACTGCACAAACAAGAATAAAGCTCAGGAGGACTGAAAAGGTTCATCACTTTCTACAAGATACTCATTTTGATTAACCTATTTTACTGGAGCACTTTGATGAGCTTTAAGTTAAGAGACAGGTACCAGTGCAAGAAATGGTCTAAACATGTGACTGGAATGGAGATCTAGCTGAAGACTGTAGCTGGTCCTGCTCAGGTCCTCAGAAAGCTCTGCAAGCAGCCTGAAGTCTTGACTGTTACTTCTCACAGCAAGAGCTACTGCTCATATGTAATTCCTCTAACTCTCAGGAAAAAATATTCAAGGCAAAAAGCACTATAATTCCTCACATTTTCACAAAACAAGAAGGAATAACTGGGTACAGACTTCTAGTCTATAGACACCATGCTTAGCATCTGCTAACCCTCCTCCCACTCCTGCAGAAGTTGCTTGCAAATAGAGGCTAAGAGAGCTCCCATGTTTTCATCAACCAGAGGGCCAGGAAGAGAAATTTAAAGTTTTGTTTCCATAAAATATTATCATGACTGTAGGAAACAGATACAGAAATACATACCACTCTCTTAAGTGAACGAGTTTTACAGCTTAGGCAAAACTGTCTTTGCTTCCCATAAAAGACTTCATCTGCTAAAGCAGCCACATTCCTGGATGTGTTCAAAAGGCTACAATGGACCAAAGGCTGGAAAAATGTATACTGTGGGAAGTAACCATGCATTAGCAGGGAATTAGATATGATTAACCATGCATTAGCAGGGAATTAGATATGATTTAAGACATTGTTCCTCATCCATGATTTCCACAACTGGTTTTTTTACAGATTGATAATAAGCTAAATGTAAATAGTCACTCAGAATTCAATGCAGATTGTGTTTAGGATACAGGAGGCATAATCACACTACTTAACAGATGCATATTGCTCAACTTTGAGGAAGCCAATTAAACCTACAATCCAAGTGAAAATACCTGGAAGTTTACTCTACATCTGTTACGCAGAGACAGGTGCAGAGCTAAGGGTACCTGGGCTGCTTCACCAGTGACAGTGGTGCTGGGAATATCCGTGGCCATCACTGAAGCTTGCTCAGACAGTCTGACCCTTGCCTGGATGCCACAGGAGATCAGGCATCTCAAGAAATTCTTCCAATTTTCCACATCTCTCTTCCCCTCCAAAGAGAAGTTCTTTCCAATCTTAGCCATTCTCTAGCTCCTGAACTTACCTGCAATGACTAAATGTAACCTGACCAACCTCTAGCAGATTACAGTTGCCTTGTACTTTGTTACTCAAAATCCTGCAGCTGTAGCAGCAGTTTATTTTCCCTCTGCTGAAGCTCAGAAAACCTACACGTATCTTACTGCATCCATTCCCACTACAACATTTGTCTTCAAAGTCCCCAGGCTGCCCTTCTTGGAAAAAGTACCCTTTGGAAATGCTGAGGTTTTCAGCCTCTTACATGTAGGGCACATTGTATAGGTAAGAGTAGGAACATCTTCCCCAAAGTCTCCTGCTTACTATTGCCTTTTGGCTATAAATTATGTCTATGCCTAGAGTTACAAAAGTGGATTTAAAGCATTTAGCTGGACAATTTTGATACCCAGTTCATCTGAACTGGCCACTGAGTATATTGAATTCATGCCTTTTGAAATACAAAGCATGGTATCTTTTGTTTTCTTGATTTATGTTCACTTGCAGAAACTACCACCATAGGAAATAACAAAAAGAAAAAGGGCCCAGAACATTCTCAAACAAAGGTCAGCCAGGGTTAGTTCTATTGCTCAAATGTAAAGTCAGAGGGTCCCCTGGGGATAGGTTCAAATTATTTTCAAAGAAACAAAATTCTGTCCCTGGCTCAATTGCTTCATTCATAGCTGTTCCTTTTTGGTCCTGAATCTTAGTCAAAGGGAAGTTACTAGCAAGTTAATTCAAGTTGCATATTTACATTTGCTACCATTTTGTTAATGCAAATCACCCCCAGTCCAATCCTTCACTACATATACTGTGTTTTCCACACGCCATATTCCAAAGGCCACGGGCATCAAGGGTGCCCTGAAGCAGAAGATACCCCCATGCAGTGCAAGGGCATCTATCATCTATTTTTATCTGAGAAGCAGTGGTGCACAGCGGTGCAAAGTGAATTACAAAGTGGCAGCCACAGGCAGGAAAAACAAAACACCACGAGACGTATGTTCTGACCAGAAGATGCTATAGTACACCTTACACAAGCAATACTAGAGCATTAAGATTTGCCATGATATTAAGTACCTTCCCAAGTAACAGCACACAAGTGGAGTGTGCTGGGCAGGGAACAGCCTTTGCTGACTTCACTGTATCCACAAGCATCATCTACCCCTAATAACCTGTTTGTTCCCATTTTGACAGAAGGCTGTAAAAGCTTTACATAAGCATCTCAAACTATTTAGAGCAAGATGGTTACTATTTGGAGAACACAATCTGAATGAACTTCATGAGCCAGTACTTAACCTACTTGAGCCAGTCCAGTTCTGACTCACAGCTACCCTGAGAGCACTACAAGGGACACCTGATAGCATTTCTTTATCTTGCACATGCTGAAACAGCAGTCTGGAGACAGCCTAGCACAAGTGAGCAGCTACTTCACCACACTCCTGGTGTGGGATACTGCTGGGTCCCTACTTGTGCAGCTTGGTACCATGGATCCACTTGGCTTTAGCATCAATGTGAACAAATCCACTGTAACTGTGCCTAACGGGCACATCTGGACATTCTCTAGACAAGAACTCAAACACTCAAGAAGAATGCTTCAGAGCTTATTTTGCTTGACCTTAGTGAGGCCACAGCATGGCTAATTCATTCACCTGTCTGCACACTGACCACTGCAGTGACCTCAAAGAGCAACAAAAAGTGAATCCCTAATAGTTCCCAGGCAGCAGCCAGAAGTCTTGTTACCCTGCTTTAGATACTTAAAATATTATTATGTCACTTTTGCATCTATTCACAAGTTTCTGCAGACTAGCTCAAAGTAAAATCCAAGTAAGCAAATGCAGAGATTCCCCAAGGAGAACTCTCTGCTTCATGAGAGTCTCCCTGACAAGTAGCAGTCATTTGATGAAAGCTCAATCCCCATGTGTTCTGCCCTTCAGTATTGCCTCCTCACACCCTGCAGGGAAACACAGCCACCCCCCCATCCATCCATACTTTGAGTACATCTCCAAGCTGCTGTGGAAATCACCATCTACTGTCCTCCTACCTAAAGGATACTGGTCTTACTGGTGGGCCATAGCTGACAAGTCTTTATGACTCAGATGTTTATGTGAGAAGCCCTCCTTGCTATTTAGATCTGCAAAGCCATTACATCACTGTAGCCTAAAGTCAGTCAAAGCTGAGACAAATGAGGCTCCGTTTACTTCAGGGATCAAACTTATCCAACTGTTTTGCTGATTCAAGAATTTTAAACAGGAAAATACATCAAGCATTCAGATGTTTGAAGAAGCTGATGAACAGAGTAAGTAAAACTGTGGGGGAATATTGTGGAGGTTCAAGATAAAGGGTTCATAAGCAAGTATTATCAGGAGCTGTCAGTCTGAACCACTGAGGCACACTTGGAAGCTCCCAGGGTGCTGTTGGCACAGCAGCAGCCAGGCCATTGTGCTGCAGGAAATATCCCATTGCAGGGTCATTGTTCCCCTGTGCCTCCCAGCAGCTGTTGTGCCAGGCAGGCTGCCAGGATACCCAGCCTGTCCCGACCTGCTGGGACACTTAAGATGTCTCCCAGTCCCAAGAAAACTTACTAGGATAAAAATCCTGAGTACTGTAACATTTAAGACAGAATCATCAGGATGCTTCCATGAAGTCACAACTTCAGTCCTTGAGTCCCTTCACTGTTAGAGGCCTTTAAAACTATTGTGTGGGCTTAGTTACTCTGATGTTAATGCACAAGGTGCCATGGCACTGAAGAGTTGAAAATACTCCTTTACTTGGAGAAAGGCAGCTATGTTCCATCAGCTATTGAAACAGACCAAAGACCACTTCAAGTCTGGGGTTGCTTGCTTGGTTTAAGCATGATACAGAAGGTTCCTTTGTTATTTTTGGTTGGTTTTGGCTTAGCCTTTTTTTTTTTTCCAACTCCACACCACAGCTTTGGGGGAGGAACAGCACAAGAATGTTCACCACCAGAAAGCCTCCAAACTACAGCGTGTTGTTTGATTTGAAACAGAATTAAATCTCATTATCACAATAAAACTTGCTTACACATTGAAAAACACATGCAACCTCTTGGCTGTTTTTCTGCTTGTTGCACCTCAGCACTGCCTGACACTTGAAAAAAAACTCTGCAGACTCCTCTTCAGCAAGGAAACCCCCAGTTTCCTACTGCAGATCCCAGTCTAAATGCCACCTTTACTTTGTGGCAGGCTCTGCAATAGAGCTTATTAGCTGCTCAAGAGCACAGGGGCTCTTTGCCAGGCACAGTCATCCTGAAATACCAGGGTATCAGCTGCCTGCTGCAGTGAAGGATGCCCAAGACCCCTCACTGAAGCCAGCTTATCACTTGGGCAATTGCAAACAAGCACAAAGTGGGCACAGAAACCACCTTCTGCTGTTCTACAACTCAGGCAGCTATTCTTGCATACAAAACCAAACAGAAAAAGTCATTTTGAGTCCTTAGGGGCTGAAAACAGCAATCATGTTTTGTTATCTTTTCCTACAGTCTTTCCCACTTGTTTTTACAGCTGCCTTTGTGTTCTAGAAGGTCTGAAGTTTCACAAGTTTGCATTTTCAGCTTCATGTCCAGAAAAAGATCCTTCCAGAATTTAGCACTGTGGGAGAGCTAGGCAGCGGGGTACAGCAGTATGCCTGATCATTTCCATCCATTTCTAATACATTTGTTACTCTTTATTATTAATGTAGTGTTTTCCAAGAGAATTTGAGATATAGCATATTCTTTTCCAAGAAGGCATAAAATGTAAAACAGAGGAGTACGGTGGAGCACAGTGAAGTGTGAAAACCCAAAAGATATAAATCAAAGTATATAGAAATAAACACTGTGTTAAGAGCTGATCAATTAGCTTCCTCCTTCTAATTTGTGCCTTTATTAAAACACTGAAGAAGCAATAATGGAAGGAACAAGCCACAAGCAAGTACAGAAACTAAGGACAGAATAATCAGAATTTACTCATCTATGAACTCTAAGCTTTAAAAGCAATGACAATTTGCTTTCAGACTTTTTATTTTCTAGTACTTGCATTTAGCAGATTAGTAGGGACTGAGGCAGCAACCAGCAAGTACATTTTCCAGTAGTCAGCTAGCAAAAAAACTGGTCACTAATGCAAAAAATCTAAACCAACAAAGAGCAGAACACTAAGCTATAATGACCTTCCATCCCTTTCTTACCCTAAAGGTCCATCCCATCACAGCTATTCAGTATCTTCAGATATAACAGCACTTGCTTCAGGTTAAAGTGAATAAATCATTTAGTCCTGATAAATACTGGTTTGAAAATTCCCTCTGAGAACCCTTGAGCACCTCTGGCAAGTGTTTCAGTGATGACCTCTCGGGACTCCAGAGCACTGGCAGATACGGCTGCAGACCCCAAGCTCCTCTCTTCAGGGCTGTGGCTTCTATACACCACCACAATGGGAAGCAAGAACTGTCCCTTCCCAGCATGTCCAGATCTATCATAACATGGGCCAAATAGGAGTTTAAAATCCACAAGCAATAATTACCTAACTACCAACGTGGTTATGACTTTGGTATGTTTAGCTTTCAAGGAAGATTTGAGGACATCAGAATATCTGCAGTAAAGCTTAGAACAAAAATCCTTAAGAGCAATTGTTTTCAACATAGGTCTTTCATAAGCTGACTTAGAAGTGAATTTGAAATCACAGGGAAAAATAATATTTTTAGAAACAGTAAGGAGCCATCAAGAGACATGAAAGAGAGGTCTTGCTGAACTTCCCCTTCTGGCAGTCCTACCTTCACTGAGCTATATGCAGATATAGGACACATCTACATCACCTTGCATGACACTTCAAAACAAGTCTTCGGTACTATTAGCTTATAATATTTTGCACAGCAGTATTTTTTTTTTTTGTAAGTTGAGAGAGAAATGTTGAAGACCACAAAAGTTTCAGGGCATATACATCTGCCCAGATGTGGGGCATGGGGAGAAGGTAGGTGAGGAAGAAATCTAAGACTTCTAACAATGAAATGGGTAGCAAGTTGTTATTCTAAAAAACCCAACACTTCTTGAAGACTTGAGATTTTTTTACTTCAGATGTTTTCAGTACTTGCCTAGTTCTTAAACAGATGCTTTCATGAAATGTTAGCATGTTTGGAAACTGAGGCATTTCCAACCTATACTTTGTGCCTTTGATTAAATACACAGTAGTACCTCTGTAAGAATATTCTAATGAAACAGCTAGGAAAAAGCCATCAGGCCTTGACACTGTAGAATGAACTTTGTTGCATAAATTGCTCAGCTTATCACAAAAACATCTCAAATTAGATCTTACAGGAAAATGCAATCAAGACTGGCTATTAGTCTCCTGTGCTCTTCAATTCAGCAGCAAATCTAACTGAAAAACTTTCTATATGCTCTATCAGGTTTTCCATACACTATTTTATGGATTATTTAGAAGGTAAAACAATTGAGCAACTATAACTATTCTGCCATTCTGAAATACTGCTCCCACCTCAAGAGCTTGAAGAAAGCAAACAGCAAGTCTAGCCCCCCCCCAAAAAAAGAGAACAGGTTCTAAAGTTTACATTCAGTTGAAATAAAGAAACCTGCGTTAGACCACACAGGCAGTTGAAAGGCAAATCCACTAATATTTCTGGAGTAGATTAGCAAACTAATCTCAGCAGTGATTAATACAGAGGAATAAGTAAAATCTGATTAGCTAATGAGTAAACTTCCATCTTAACCAAGACTTGGAATATGTCTCATATCTAGAACAGAACTGGTTATCAGCCTTGTCAATCAGCAAACAGATCATTCTGCCAACCGATTACCTACTGCACCCCTCATCAAAACACCTATTTTTCATGAAGCAAAATCTCAGTTGTACATTGTCTCAAAGGTATAAGCCAGATACCATCATACAGACCTTTAGCTAAGCAAAGTGGACATAAACTAGTTAACTCGCTGATTATCCCACAGTAGGCAGTTCAGTCCCATTGTCTTACCAGTATTTTCCCCACACATTATGTAAAGCCTACTGAGGTACCACAGGTGGGACACTTTAGCCAGCATCTCATTCTGGTCAGATTTTCTTTCATAGTGTCTCACATGCAAGGGCACAGTGGAGAACTATCCCTTCTCATTACATTTTTATTGCTAGTTCTGCAAACTGCTTACTCCTCACCACTCTCAACAGATCTACTCACACAAACCTCCCGAGTGTGGCATCTACTGAAGGCAACAGATTATATTCTTAAAAGCATTAAGTGTTGTAAACATAACATTGACTCAATTTTACATCTAGAGAAACTAAATGAACATCTTCAGTTTGAAACTGTAGCTGTTGTCTCCATGGATAAAAACTTTGTTCAAAGAACTGTGCACGTGTATTACACACAAAGCCTAGGCACCAACTGAAGTTTACTAGTGTTTAAATTGGCACTTTTACTTTCATATGAGTATGGAAGCAGAATTCTGAATAACTAGAGTAACACACATCTCCACTGAGCTGGAGCATCTTCATTCGGTGTATTAGAGCACTACTTCTATTTCTCACTGCTTATTAGCAGTTGCTTTAATCATTCAGTTCTATAGAGCTTTGTTTGCTCTTTAGATGTATGGAATTAAACCCTAAGGGAAGGCTTTATCAAACCGATTTGCACTGAGATTGCTCCATTACTGCACACTGTTCTCTGGGAACAGCCACAAGCTTTCTCCTACTTCGTCTACCCTTCCTACCTCACAGCTACCTTGCATTTTAAAAGCAAGCCAATTTTTTTAATCCTGTTTCAAGCATCTTTTGACAGCTCTTTGTACTCTACATCAAGTAGGCTGGACTTCAAGAACTGGGCTTTGTGAGCAAAAGGCAAGCTGCACTAGGATTCACAGATTCACAGATATTAGGGATTGGAAGGGACCTAGAAGATCATCTAGTCCAACCCCCCTGCCAGAGCAGGGTCACCTAGACCAAGTCACCCAGGAACAGACCCAGGCAGCTCTTACGTGTCCCCAGAGATGGAGACTCCACAACCCCCCTGGGCAGCCTGTTCCAGAGCTCTGGCACCCTCACTGAGAAAAAGTTTTTCCTTGGGTTGACCCTAAACCTCTTGTGCTCCAACTTGCACCCATTGCCTCTTGTCCTGTCATTGGATGACATTGAGAAAAGTCTGGCTCCATCCTCTCTACACTCACCCTTAACATATTGATAGACACTGCTGAGTTCCCCTCTCAGTCTCCTCTTCTCGAGGCTAAAGAGCCCCAGCTCTCTCAGCCCCTCCTCAGCAGGGAGATGCTCCATTACCCTAATCATCTTGGTGCCCTGTGCTGGACTCTCTCCAGCAAATCCCTATCTTTTCTGAACTGGGGTGCCCAGCACTGGACGCAGTACTCGAGGTGGGGTCTCACCAGTGCAGAGTAGAGGGGGAGGAGAACCTCTCTTG
>VYZU01084013.1:53870-68661 GCA_013401355.1 Ceyx cyanopectus
CTCTTCTTCTCGTTCAGAACGCAGGGCTGGGAGCGGCATCTCAGCAGGCCCTGCCGCCGGCTCAGCTCGGGTGTGGAGGTGGGAGTGCTGTTGGCTGAAGGCAAGAGATTCCCCGTCTCCGTGATGTGCTCCTGGGAGAGGGAGAGGCGGCGCCTTGGGTTAAAGTCACAAGGGCCTCCGGAATTCCAGCGGGTCCCGGAGCTCGTGCTGCCCTCGCTGCTGTCCACAAACCCGCTGCTGGCAGAGGAAGGTCTGGGTACCGGCGACGTGTTGAAGCTGGTGACGGTGAAGACGTTATTTAGCGACAGTATGTTCTGTGGCAGGCTGATGCTTGTGCTTCTCTGTAAGGTGGCGCTGCCGTGGCTGTTGCAGCGCTGCAAGGTAGCACTGCCGCCGCTGTTACAGCGCCGCTTCGACACCGGAGTCCAGACCTTGGAGCTGCCAGGCTTCCAGGGCGAGCGGCAGCGGGCCAGCTCGTCCGGCTCCGAGAGGGAGCGGCAGTGGCGCTTGGTCGGCGGCGCCAAGGGCTGCCCCGAGTTCTCGTTCAGGTTTAATTCGCTTATCCATCCCGACACCGTGGACGGGCTGGAGGACTCCTGCTGCCACTGCAGGCTCCCATTAGTGGCAGTGCTGGTGCTGAACGGGCACGCTGGGAAAGGGTAAGCTGAATTCCTTGTTGCGTCCGTCTGAATTGGGCAACCCCCATTTAAAGCTTTCCAGGGGTTCTCTTCTGAAAAGAAGAAAAAAGACAAGAGGTGAAAGATGCAAAATAGAGATGATTTGTTTAAAACCTAGTTTAATGTAAAACCATTAACCAAACTCAAGCTTATAAGGATGAGCCAAACACATACACCTTGATCAAAATTTTAAACTATGATTACACAGTTTAGAAGAGGTAGAAAATTCCAGAACCATGAGGACCGACTGACGGAGCAAATCCAGGCATGCCAGTGTAAAAATGCCTTGTTAACACTCCTGTGCAGTGAAAGACCACAGCACTGTTTCTCAGCAAATCAACAAGGAAGGCTTGCTTCCTTACTTCCCAGTGCATAGCACATACTGTAATTAAAACCTGTTAACAGTGAACAGCCTAAGGTACAACCAAAATGGATTAACAAGTAATATAAGAACTCTCCAGGGATTTTTTTTTCTTCTTCTATGAAAGAGCAGGATAATCTCTTCATAGACTGCTGCCCTTCATTTGGCTGTTAGCCTTTTCTATTAAAAACACCTTACTAAATAAAAGTTTCAAAGAGATAGACGTCCCCATTCTGTGGTGTGAAAAGCTTTATTTTAAATTAGAAACAGTATAAAGTTGAAACAGACTGCAGACTGTTTCCTTTTTTGCTCATATTCTAAGTGTAGGGGGGGAATAAATCTTAATTCAATGCATAAAATAAGTATCCCTAAGCACCTCCTGCAAGCTGCCCTGTGAATACAGACACAGCCCATGGTGCACAACTTCTCATCTGAAGTGGCAGTGCTGGGTTAAAAGCAGTCTGCCACCGAAGCCTCTCTCTCTTTTGTGAAGCCTTTGAGAACATTCTGCACATTTTACAGCTGTTCCTCCACATTATACAATCAAGTGTAAGAAGAACTACAGCAGACTTTGGATTTGCAAATTGAAAAGCAGCAAAACTGTTGGCCAGTTCACAGTGCTTCATGCTTGGTTAGAAAATTTGCTAATTTAAACCAATTAGCCAAGTAAGGTTCATTTATCCCAGCTTTAAAAGAAAGAATATTTAAAATACCACATTTTCCCACTACAACCATTAAAAAAAAAAACAAACTAGATACAGCCTAAACATTAAATAGTTGTATATTCTTAGTTGGCTGTTTAAGTTTTAGTGTAATCAACAGATAAAAGATTTGCTGAGTAGCTTTGAAAGTTCAAACCCAAATAGTTGTACATGTTCCATGCCCAAAGTATGTCATGGATTATCCTGTTTATTTGGATCTTATTTAAAGAACACCCTATTGTCTCAAAATCATTTAACTGTGCAGACAGCTGGCCTATTCAAACAACATGTTTTATTAGAATTCCTCTGTCCTTCCTCCTCTATTCTTTCAGATGGGTACAACCACATACTGTGCTTTGCCTTAAGCATGTAAGCTCTTCAAGGCAGGGACCATCCATAATTCAATGCAAGTAAAATAGCCAACACAATGGGATCCAGATAATGTCTGAGACTCCTCACATCTACTGTAGGACTATTTCCTAGCTTGGACTGGCCTGATTTTTAAAAATCCTTAGGAAACTTTCTGCAATGCTGGGAAGCAGTTTTAGAAGTTTGCTGTGAAATAGAAAAACTACCTCAGAAGTTGCACATCTGTTTTGATTGATTACGTGGTAATGGCATCCAAGATAAAATACCAATTCCCTTTAAAATCTCATACAATCCAAGATTCACTTTAGAGGCAATCCCACTGAGCAAACAGAAATCCTCCATGCTCAGAGACACGACAGAACATGCAAAGAAGTCCTTGCCTTAATAAATCAGTACAAAACTTACACATCAATAAGGCATTTTTACTCTTTACTAGATACAATTTATTCTCATCCTAATTGAGCCAAGGAGGGGGAAGCAAGTAACACTCCTATGAAGGCACAAAACTTCAACTCATGGTTTGCATCATGCTGGATATTCTAAGTGGCAAAGCACATAGGAAGGTGTGTAAGGATGAGGAAGCTTTCTGCTAGCTGAGGAAGAGATGTTTTAGCATGAAGAGCATTACTGTGCTTCTGCACTCCACAGCAGAAATTCAACCCAAAAAGTGTTACAAGGGCTTTTACTATGCAAAGCAGATCACAAGTACAAAACTAACAACCAGCTATTCCCAGTATTGTTCAAAGACCAGCTTAAACCAGCAGGGTCTACAACAGCATGCTCCATCCCCCTCACCTTATTTACAAAAGAAAGGCTGCTTGCTATACCAATTACCTCAGTATAACACAGCTAAGGTTTCTGAACAACTTACCGTTGATTTCGAAAGGGAACAAGCTGCCACTTTTGTTCAGCTTCTCAGATGAATACTGAAATTAATCAGAAAAACAAGGTTTAACTGTGTGAAACAGCACACACCTCAAGGAAATTGCATGAAACTTCCCGTTTATCTATATATGCAATTAATGTATTTTAAATGACAGGGCTTTGATGGGCATCTTGAAGAAGTTCCTGAACAGCTGATGTTTCTAAATAAAGCCTCTGGCATTTAACTACTTGCAATATTTTCTGATATATTGCTAAATATCAAACTGTTTCAAGAGTTGCAACATTACTCCATGTGAGTAAACTGCAAAATTAAAAGCAATAATTCACCCTTAATGAAAAAGCTTTGATCCAATTCTAATTTCAGCGGAGAGGAAATTACAGCCTGACAATTGGGTTTCCACTTTCAATCTTCAGAGTAAAAAGCAAAAGACTTCGTCTCAGAGACGGGAATAGGTTTATCTAAATTAAATATACAAACCCTTACAGGTCCCCAGAAAGACCACTGCTCAGAACAAGCAGTATTTAGCATTTTATGTGTTCTTAGACTCACTGCAGCAAAGTATTTTCTTATTTCTTAAGGTATAAAAGCCATTTAAATAAATAAATTTCCTATTGAAAAAACATCTTTGCAGGCTGGGAGTTTTTAAAATCACAGTTTATTGGTGATGGTTCACTACTCAGCAACAGTATAAAACCTGTGCTTAAAACAAGGATCTGTGCAAAAGGGCTGCAGAATTTACAGTTAAGCTTTGTCAGTAGCATCTGCACATTAAGGTTGCAGAACAGTTTCAATTTTAACTACTTTTACCTAGAAATTATTACTTCAAAGTCATTCTAAAATAGCCTGCATTTTTCAGACAAAGAACAGGGCTTGGTATCCAGCATTTGTAACTCCCCCTAAAGAGGAGTTATAAATAAATTGCTTGAGGCTCCATCAGAGCCCAAGGGCCATTATTTATTCCCCCATCACCACCTCAAGATGGAGAGGAAGATTGCTTTAAAAAGCAAGCAACAGACTTTGTTAACATTGTGTTTTGTGTATAGCCCAAGATGATAGCATTGTACATACACTTCCTTTTCCAGATAAAGACAATTTTTTAAACAAACATCCTTGAGCTACAAAGCTTTGCTTTCTTGCTGTAAAGCAACACATGGAGTGCTAGTGACAACCTGATTCCCTTGAGCCCCACGTGCAAGATACAAATACTAAACTATGGTTATATTCCCCTGGTGCTATTGTTTTAAAGGTAGGAAGTAATGGAGCTGATTAAAGGATAGGACAGCAATTAGGTTTGCAATCTTTTTAATAAACATCTGCATACGAGACAAGACACTTGATTTTTACTTTACATCCGTAGATTTTCAAAGCCTTTTCAAGAAGGCTATTTTAATTAAAGAACAGAAACCCAAGTCTGAATCTCCATCAGATTGGCAGTTAATTAGTCCTATTGAAACCACTTGAAGTCCTCAACTTGACAGCAGGAACAGTCACTTTTACTAGTATGCTTTTCAGTTATACTAGCCCTTTAAATGTGTATCTGTATTAATCATTTACTCAACAGCTACTCAGGTATCATATAGGACACAACAAACATCATGGTAAGGTAACAGTAATAGTTACATTTCAACCGTCCTTGAAGGAGAAAAGCAAATTTAAGAGACTAAAGATAAGGCTTTTCAGAAAATTCCTCCCTCTCCAGTTCTGAAATGAAAAGCATTATCAACCTATTCAACTATCAGATAGTAGCTAAGGAAAATAATGGCTTTGGAACAAAATTTCATTGCAAAATAACTTACAAGTTAGTGCATCTTGAACCACATGGAAAAGGGCAGTAAGGGCAACTTATCACAGAGTTCAGGATATTTAAATGACTATCCACACAGGCTAAGATCTTGAATGCTTGCTTAGAAGGAACAGAACTTCAGACAATCCCACAGTTTTCTACCAAATGCATCTTATTAAAGATCACCCTCACAAATGTCTTATTACACGCATTTTAATCACCTTAAACCCCTGTCCATCAGGCAGAGTGAACTACATCTGAGAGCTGTAAAGCAGTGAAGGTGGAATGGAAAATGCAGATCACACAGGCACAGACTGCCTGTATCAGACCCCAACTGCAATGTCCTGTAGCACAGACAGCAACCCCATCCTCAGAGCTGTTTCTGATCAGCTTCTAGTGAAAAGCTGCTCAGTTCTGTAACAAAGCAGACATTCTACAGCCACAAATTGTCTTAAGTCACTGCTGATACAGAAACTTCAGTTACCAAAAAAACCCCAAACCAACCCCAACTAATTTGAGCAATTGGTCAAGCAGGAGGTGTCCCTGACCACGGCAGGAGGTGGTCTTTAAGGTCCATTCTAACCTAAGCTATTCTCTGATTCTATAAAGTTTGGATTCAGACAAAAAGCCCTCAGTAAGAATGCCACCTGTGCCACCGTATGGAGAGAAGGGACAGGTGAGCTGCACGATTTCCAGGAAAAAACAAGGCACTAAAATAAGAGGTGGCTAGTGGGAGAATAAGCAAAGCATCTTTATGATACATAACTTTCTATAACTGAAACTAAAAATACTTGGAAACACTATCTGGTAGTGTATTTTAATGATGCCTGGAAGTCCAAGCCTGAGCAGACTATCAGGCTGTAAATTGTTTACAGAAGGGAGGATCTTTTTTATCTCCACAGCCCACAGGAGACGTGCCTTTAGATATTACTGTAACAGGGCACTGAACCAGTTTATCAGCTCTTCTGGGTCAGCCACACTCTACCCTCCCCCCATTCATTCCCTTTGTGCTAAGAGCTACCTCCTGAAGCAGCCTGAGTGAAGAGCTTTTTGTTTGGTTGTTTGTTTTGTTTTTAAAATGATTTTAATGGAGACACTGCAATTGCCAAGAACCTTGAGAGGAAGGTCTGCTAGCCTCTGAGAGGGACACCTTCCTTAGGATAAAGCCAGATTAATCAACAAGGTCATTTTCCTGAAGCCAAAATTCAAGAGATCATGAGCCAGATGGCTTCCAAATACTGCTTTTTGAATACCTGTTTGAAATCCTCACCAGTATTTGGTGCCTCTTAAACTTATCAGAGAAAAGAAGAGGGAAGGGAAAAAGCTGCACATTTTTAGATGGAGACACACAAAACCTAGGTTTCACCTTAGGTTGGAATTGCTTACTTCATGCAATAAAGTGGATCCCAAGGAAAGAAGCTGGGTGGTGTGACATTCAGGACAGCCCTGCAAGCTCCTATTGCTTTACTGCTTCTTAGCAGCTGCTCTTTTGTTCAAATACTCACTTAAAAAGACATCAGTTCTTGAACCAAGCAAATGGAAGAGGCATACAAGTGAGACTGACAATGAATTATAATTTACATCACTAATTTAAAAATTGTTCTCTGCTGGCAAAAAGCCAACTAATAAAAATAACTCTGGCTATTCTTCTACACTCCAACCTACTACACTGAGAACTTCACCCCCTGTGCTAGCCTCATTGGGCTCAGGATGACTTTTTGATCTTCATAATTTTAAAATAATCCTCTTTAATTTCAAGGCATTTTCTTCAGTTTACAAGTATATTAGACTTCCTCCAATGTATCAGCATCCTTCCCAAACCACAGGAAAGGCAGCATTTATTATTCAAGTACTAATTCAACTACCACCATACAGATGTGACTTCAGCTGTTTGAACAGGCCATGCCAGACCTCCAGCTCTCTACCAAATATCCTCCAAACATGACTGGCTGGGATGTAGTGAGGAGAAACATTTGACATTTGCTCAGAAAGAAAAGAGGGGATTAAGTCACATCTTAGATTCAGGCCTCAAGTCATTCAGCTCGTGGCCTTCCACCCAAGGAAGTCATCCCAATTCCAAGCCTTTCAAAACAAGTCAGCTTCACAAATTTAAAATAATGAAGCCCCACAAGCACAAAAGGAATTTCTTCCTTCCATAAACACATGGCTGGAGATGCTCACATTTCCTTCTTAATACCCCACCTTGAATCCTTGTATCCCACACATTGTTACTTCACAAACTAATACTGGCTCCTATGTAAATACCCCAAAAATACCAATTTAGCTAGAATGGACAAAAAGCCCACCCTCAAGACTCAGGATTCAGAGATCTATCTTCAAGGGCACAGAGTGCAACTATGTGATTTAATGATACTGTCAACTCATGAAAGCCATTCACACACTCTGGGAACATCTCACCCTTGTGAGGCAGTCAGCCAACCAAGGACACCATTCCACCTCCTGAGCTCAGTGCCCAGCTGTGATGAAAGCTGCTTCTCCAGCAGGAAACCCAATCACTTGGTCTTTTTCTGAAGGCAGGTGCAGCACAAGACTAAACAACTTAACTGAGCACGCACTGGCCAAATGAATTACAGCAGCATGGAAAGGGGCATGTCACTGCCAGTATTTTACAACATACTCATGCAAGAGGTGAAGTACTTTGTGACACAGCTTACACAAAGAGTCTGCAGTCCTATATACATGTTGGCTTTACACCCAGCATGGCCAGTTGGAAAGCAAATAGCTTTGGAAGAGCTATTCTTTCTTTTATAATCCTCATTTATAAACTGTATTACAGGCTAGCTTTCCTCCACGTATCTAACTCGTGCCAAGACAAGTGCTTATGCAGATGCACTGTGAAAGGTATGACACTGATAAAGGTTAACATTAACCCAGGAAAAAAGTCTCAACCCTCAATCAGCTCACCAAATGATTCTCCACATGGTCCCAGAGTATTTGCCAGCAGAAGTAGTGAAAAGTGCAGGCTGGACCATTGCACCATTGCTCTGAATTGCTGTTGCCATTGGAAGCAAGTACAGCATGAACTTCTTGCCAAAAAGTCTAAACGTGGTAGATTCAAGACCCCCGCTAGCAGTCTTTTTCCCTTATTAAAATTCAGCAGCTGTCATTACTGGTGGAAAAAGTGCATTTTTATTATCTTAGGTTCACATTTCAGTCAAGAAAGCATCATTTGCTCACATTAATATTTTCCAGTTGGGAGCAGCCTAAGTGCACACTTTTATTCATGCTTACATCTCCATTTCCACACCTCACTTTGCAACTTCCACACTTTCCCAAGCTGTCGTTGTGTACAAACATTGGGTTTTGAGGCCAGGAACACGTTTTCTGCAAGAACCTAAGCATTTATGAAACCAACTACTTGACAGATTACAAGAGGAGAGGAGCAGGAGAAGGGTGAAGACAAAACCACTGATGAGACATCTGCCATTTTCCACTCATTCTTCATGCTTTATTGTAAGCACAGATAAGGACAAATAAAGCAAGCAGAATTTTTTTTTTAACATAAACTCCACACAGTGTAAAAACACTGATACATCCTTCTCTACTTCAGTCTCAGTCCAAAACCTACAGTGACTACCAGTAAAATGACAACTCAACTGCCAAACTTAAGCGAACTTCAGTGCCTCAAACTAAAAATTACAAGCAGCCACTGGAAATGGAGAAAAGCATAGCTGCTGGTTACAGGGCATCATTGACTCACACCTAGGGCCAGAGTCTGGTTACAAGTGATGAGTTCACCAGTTCAAGAATGCAGCAGATTCCCCTACAAAAAGCATAGCACAAGTGCTTCATCAAACAAGCTGAAATAAACAAGCTGAGTAAGCACTTCAGTTCTAGAGTTAACATCATTCCAAAACCTGTATCTGCCTTTCAAGAATAGTACATGTTTAAGGCAAAGACAGTAAAAATAACTAAGCTGTTAGAAGAATTCTAAAATGACCTGATACAGTTTTAAAAATAAAACTGTTTGATTAATGTCTACTATTAAAGACATTGTTACTGGACAAAGTGTGGGGACAGAGGGTCAAGCACTACCAACACCAGAGAACTGCAGGTGCTTGTGCACAAACTCCACTGCATTCAGGATATACTTCCCCTGGCCTGGGATTATGAAATAAGGGAGCAGTTCAGCTAATAAAGTACAAGGTACAACAGATGCAGGATTTAGTCTTACAGTTAAAGTAACTGAACATGCTTCTGGTTCAAGGCTTGCATTACTTACTATTCAAAAAACAAACCCAGATCCCAGAAGTAGAGTTGAACAAGACTTCAACATGTGGGGGTTTCTTTTTTGGTGTCCCATTGGTACCCTAAAGTCTGACCTATAGAAGGTTTACCAAATGCAATTAAAGTCAGCAAAACAATGCTAGGGAATTACCTGAGAATATGGTCTGTTTTTCAGCTAGGCACCCAAAATTAACAGCTATTTTGCATGACTCACTCTAGAGCAGAGATAATCTCATTTCACAAGCAAGATGTAAAGAATTGATTCCTCACTGTCTGCATAGTATGCTTCAGCTACTCCAGGGACCCACAGATTAATCCAGCAGAAAATAACCCAGTAAACAGTACATTATTTTTCAGAGCACCAGGCATCTGACACACTAAGAAAGCAAGGACCTACCAGTATCAACAACTGTCTGGAAGTCAGAGACCTGGTTTCAGTTCAACTGCATTTACTAGATGACCTGATCTCTTTCTGCCCGGTGCTGACAGTCACCTACAGGGCAGTCACTGACTTTAGTAAATACTGTTCTCAGACAGCAAACATCTGGCCATGTGGAGTGAAAACATCACATACAAGTATTTGTGGTTTTTGTTAAGGAGAAAGGAATCCAGAGAAGTTTAGGTTTGGGTTGGTTTTTTTTTCCAGTCATTAGGACACTACTTTGTGAAGAGAATAAGATTTTCACTAATTTTTTTCAAATGAATCTGTAAGATCATTAAAATAAGAAAACATTACTTCAAGGAGTAAATACATTGAAGTTTCACTTTTTTTTTCCCCTTACAACTCTCATCCACTTTGCAAACCAGGCAAACAGCTGAATTCTGACTAATCTAGTCTTAAACTGACTGTGCTTTTGTGTTACTTTTAACCTACTTTGCACTTCACATTTATTGTTATTGTGTTAGATCCTTACCAGATTAATATTGTACGTTTTACATGTCAGATCATCCAAGCTCTGGTTCTGCAGCTTTTCTGTTATTAGTGTTACCATGGTAGTTGCTCCTTTTCCACTGTTCACACGAAGTGTTGGAGGCTCTTCAGTCTCTTGTTTCAATACTCATGAGCCATTTCTGGTTTGGTTTGAAGTCTTGAGATTTATGCTTCCATCTTACCACCAAAGATTATTTCCAAATGCTGTCAGTGTATCATGTCTGATTTTCTGAAAAATTCGGGCAGAAATAAAAGTAAGTCAAAAAAACATCTTGGGTACATCATAGTTAAAGCTGTAGTAACAGGACATGTTTGGACCATTCATTTGTGCAGTTATACCACTGGCCAGTGCTATTGCCTGGGAAGAACTTGTTCCCAGTCAGGGTGGCAGAGCCTGGCAGGGGCTGCCCAGGCGGGTTGTGGAGTCTCCTGCTCTGGAGACATTCCAGACCTGCCTGGATCTGTTCCTGGGGGACTTGGTCTAGGTGCCCCTGCTCAGGCAGGGGGGTTGGACTAGATGATCTTCTAGCTCCCTTCCAACCCCTAATATCTATGAACCTACTCCTGAAAGGCTACTCCTATTGAGACTTCACCAGTTAAAACTGCAGAGCAGAGATGAAACACACACAGTAAAGATCAGGGTATCATTTCACCATTTCCTACTATTAAATTGATTCTCCCCAGGACTTTTATCCAAGGCAGAAGTAAAGATTTATGCTAACCCTCATTTAAACTACTATTGCCCTCACTTAAACTACTACTAGTCTTAGCCAGGAATACTAGGGCAGCATATGATGATGTACTGGAGCTAAACAGATACCTACCATACTGTTTGGTAAGTTTATCACTATCTGCCATTTTAAGATATCCTACCATATTGTTTCATCACCTTAAAAAGAAGAGTGGAGCAGCAGGTAGCTCAAGTGTACTATACACTTTCCAAATCCTCAGCCACTTTTAATATATTCCCTTTGGCTTTTTTCTTTTTTTAAAGGTTATGTAACTGCTGCCTGTCAGTAAACACCAGATCTTAAACTTGTAAGCAGGACAGATTACCATACACGTAAGAGCATCACTGACAAAAGCTTAGATATCTTTATTCTGTGAGCAGTCATCTAAAATCAAAGTCTTGGTTCAGTGGCTGCCTCTTTCTGTTCTAAGCATCCTCTACACTATTTCTTCCCTCAGCATCAGTAACCCTTAGCTGCTGCAGCAGCATTCCTCACTGCCTTCCAAAAATCTTGATAAGCTGGTCATTTTTACAACAGCAAATGAACCTCTCTTATTTCCTCAACTCCTCATTCTTCCAGTTCTCAGAAAGAACCAGAAAAATACCACAGGGCTGCAGCTACTTCAGCTTCCTTCTTCTATTATCAAATCTTTCTCAAATTCACTTCATTTTCAAAAACAAGCCTATATCAGTATTGTCATTTCTTCACAGTGTCTTCAAATTCACCTTCCTATAACTTTGTTGTACTGTGTTCACAAAAACATCTTCCCATGCTGATGACTCCCTAGTGACATGCATTAGCCATTCTTACTCATGATTTAAATTGCTAGAAGATAATTCAGTAACTGCTTATAGAATTAAAAAAAAAAGGAAGATATCCAAAGGTATTTCCAAATTGAAACAAACTAAAATTAGCCTTGGGGGAGGAACAGCAATGCTGCTAGACCCAGAAGTTTACTTCATCTTCTAGGTTTTAAAAGTCTACAGTAAAATAGCAGAAAATATTTTTAAATGTCTCCATAAAATATTACTTCTTCCACAATGCTACTTATCAGCATAAAAAAAGCAAGCCACTTGAGTCTGTAACCCAAATGAAACCCATTCTAAAATATTTTTAGTATTAATGGTAATGTTAGATTATCTTTTAAATCTGTTGCCTTTGAGTACATGCTCAAATATGACTTTCATAAGCCAACCACACACTCTCACCTTCATAGAAGTCCATATATCAGCCCCCCTTAGCCTGAGAAGGGCCCCCTAACTTCTGCCCATCTTTTAGCCCCATTCTCAAACCTGTGATCTGGAGATTCCACTAGCCTGTTTTTACAGAAGGTGTCCTCTTTCAGAAAAGCACCCAATAACTTGAAATATTTACCACATCTTGTTCAGAAATGACACCAAGACAAATATTAACAACACTCAAGTTCTTACACTGTGGTAGAAGTTGCATATACCCTTTTTAACATAAGTATCTGCCAAAGGAAATTGTGGTTGATGAAATACTATTCAAGTTTAAGGGCAAGTGTGTGAACAGAGTAGTATTTAGAGTTGCACAACCAAATATTAGAACATTCCTTTTAAACCTGCTGAAGTTTAAACTATATGTAGAAATCCAGAATAGTAATCAAAAGAAAGGCTGCCCAGGGGGAAAAATTGTCCATTCATATACAGACTGAACACACACTGAAGCTGAGGAGTTTAGTAACTGGCACAAAGACTTTCAGATTAAGGATTAATATTTCCACCACTAAATTCTAAGAATGAGCTGAAAAGTTCAGCAGGTGTTCAATTACTTTTGTTTGCAAGGGTCATATAAGAATTTGTCTTTTGGGCTTCCCCCCCCCCCCCGCAAAAAAAAAGCAAATCCAGTAAAGTTACCAAATCCAGAAGAGGAACAAGGGTTTGATCTGTGAGCAGTTAACCAACCTAGTTACTTTCTGCTTAGTAATTCTAATGTTTCACTGAAATTTTAAGTCAGCATAATACAAGCTAGACAGAGAATAAAAGGAAGGGTATTAGTCTTTAGTTAATGAACCAATACAGTTCCTTGCATCAAAAGACAAAAGAGAGGCAAATGAAATCACAGAAGCTGAAGAGTTCTCCACGTTGTTAAACCCTCCCAGCTCCTGAGAGTGGCACCTGAGTGCTGCAGCCATCCTGACAGCAAGCCAAGCAGTTCTCAAACACAAGGTGGAAATTCCTACAGGAGTTTCTGACATTAGCAACCCGTGCTCACCAGCCACGCTGCAAACGAGACATTCTCTGGGAAAGGTTTTTCCAAGTCATATTTAAGGGCTACATGGCACAGGGGTGAAAAAGTGATGCGAGGCAGACAAGCTTTCATCTATAGCTCCCACTTTCCACTGCTCCCTTCCATTTGCAAGTTCAATTTCTCAATACCAAGGACAAAGACTGAGTAGGAGCTTTAGTCCAAATCAGAAACTTGCATTGGAATCGAATTCACTCCTCATTTTCCTTTCATGTGCTTTACCTCACATAATGGACCAGTCTTACTCTGAGGTAATCCACTCAGAAACAAAGTCATAGGGTGCACTGTAGACACCATCAGGCCAGCATTCACTGGGGACATCAGCACTGACTGCTTTATACTACACTTTTGTTCCTACTGTGCAGCCCTTGCTAATTATTACATAATTAAGTGGAACAAAGCATCATCACTCTATCAATGAAAACCATTCTAGGTTGCAGTTTGGTGTATCTCAACTGCCAACATATTTTCTTCTCTAGCTCCAAGTTGCCCACAGCAAGTGGTTTTGCTACTACAGAGAACTAGATCAAGGAACTTTTATAGTTGGATAAACAAAAACCCCCCTTCCTTTTGTTTCTGGGACAAGTTGTTTTCCAGCTGGCTCAGTTCCCCAGTCTGGTTTGCCATAACTGGACTCAAATGCTAGTGTGTGCACACTGCAGGGTGCTGCCAGGGCTTACCAAGGGAACTCTCCAACTACAACATCAGGGGAAAAAAAACAAAAAAAAACCTGACCACCACCTGAACTCCAAGTGACCAAAGTCCAGGTTCAGTCTAGTTGAGCTATTTATACTCTACCAGGAACTGCTTCCCTCATCTTTGCTAATTAGCATTGGCTGATAGGAGATAAGAGATTCTTCAGACTTGCTTCAGCTTCACTAGCTGTTGTCCTTTTAAAAATCAATAGGTTTTTTTCAAGCCTTATAAGTTTTTGGCCATCAATACCCCTGGGAAGGAAAGTTCCTTCCACTACTGAAAAGAGGCTATGGTGTATTCAAACTCTGGATGGCTTTGTTTCAAGATCCTCAGCTATAACATGCATTTAGTGTACCCAGACAGATAGCAAGTAATTCATTTTCTGTATTTTTTCCACTGTGGTCTCTTTCCAGAGTTGGTTAAAGGCATCATTTTCTTTTTCAGTCTCTCCTTATCACGCCCTTTATGCTTCCCAGCCTGAATCCCTCTCCAACTGCTCAGCACTTCCAACTAATTGGATTCTTAGTAATATGAGCCATTTGACCAACTGTGTTAGGACAATGTGGATCCTGCTGAATTTGCATTTCTTCAGCTGCCTCACAGCACAGAGACATTGCAAGTACATGCCCTGCTTTCCATACAGCCTGTAAGAGTACCTCCAAAATACACACCTCTGCTCTCACCAAGTCTCTACAGGTAGCAGCTGAGCCAGGCATGCAAGCTGAAGATCCTCCAAGCCTCAAGATAATACTAATAGTCCTTGTATCTTCAAGTTGGATGAATTCTTACAAGATGATGGCCATCGTTCCCCTAGCACATCATCCTTTACAGAGTCTGATTAGATAGAGTGAGAAAGCTGAGCCATCCAAGACAAATATGCATAACAAAAAATTTCAGTCTCTGCCTTAAAAGGCTTTTGATACAGTATCCCATGGGATCCTCACAGCCAAGCTTGAGAAGTGTGGGTTTAGTTACCTTTAGTAACCTTTAGTAAAGGTGGATTGGGAAGTGGTTGAAGAACAGATCTCAGAGAGTTGTGGTCAGTGGAGCTGAGTCTGGCTGGAGGCCTGTGACTAGTGGAGTCCCCCAAGGGTCAGTGCTGGGTCCAGTATTATTCAATATATTCATCAATGACCTGGA
>VYZU01084013.1:68840-120355 GCA_013401355.1 Ceyx cyanopectus
GCAGGGCCACCAAGATGCTGAAGGGAGTGGAGCATCTCCCTTATGAGGAGAGGCTGAGAGAGCTGGGGCTCTTTAGCCTGGAGGAGACTGAGGGGGGAGCTCAGCAGTGTCTGTCAATATGTTCAGGGTGAGTGTAGAGAGGATGGAGCCAGACTTTTCTCACTGTTATCCAATGACAGGACGAGAGGCAATGGGTGCAAGTTGGAGCACAAGAGGTTTAGGGTCTTAAGTGGAGACACTTAAGAGCCGCCTGGATCTGTTCCTGGGTGACTTGGTCTAGGTGCCCCTGCTCTGGCAGGGGGGTTGGACTAGATGATCTTCTAGGTCCCTTCCAGGTGATTCTGTGATTCTGCGATTCTCTTAACAAGGATCACCTTCAGCTAGGGGTAAATCAAATATTAAAAATAAAAAATCTAACTCCAAATGGAAGTCAAAACCAACATTCCTCACAGCTGGAGTGAGCTGACAGTGGCAGTGTCACCATTCTGTTCCAGGACACATTCTGAAGATTGAGGAAAGTAAAGATTTGACCCTATCTCTGTAGTACCAGTAGAGAGGTTTTAGTTCTTTAAAAAGCCACAAGTAGTAATGCCTTGTAAAAGCTCTGCCAAAATGAAGGGTGGAGACAGAAGAACAGAAGTGCTCGTGTCACCAATTCACCATCTTCTCAGTAACGGCACCAGGGTCTTTTTTGGGAAGACTACTAAAAATATGGATTACCCAACCCCCAGTCAATTAAAGGATTTCAAAGCTTCATCCAGTTTGACAACCTACTTTCAAAGAGATGAAGAGTCCTGATGAAGAACATAAAAGTCAATCCAAAATCTTTCCTTGGCTTTAAGGATGTAAGGCAGCCAGACTCATTTCCAACCCACTCCTCCTCTGCATCCTGCAGGACAAAATGTTCCAGCAACAGCTCATCTCACTGGGAAAATTTACATTTGTTTGAAACGCTTCTAACAACTTCTCCTGTCTCTGGAAGTTCCATCTTGGATGAAGAAAAGATCACAAGATTTTAGATTACTTCCTCATAATATAAAAGTAGGTGTTTCTTGACGATTGCAACTCCATTTTTGATGCCATGGGGACTAAACTACCCAGTGAGAACACAGAAGGTTGTTCCCTCTTCTGTTCCTTCACATTTCCTACTCTTTGCTCAGTGAGCTCCATGGAACCCTTATTACCAACAATCCCATAAAGACATACTTAGGCAGCTTCCAGCAGAGGAAAGGATTAGCTAGAGTCAAAATTCCAATTCGGATAAGTAGGTCCTTTAAAATATTATCTCTGCTTCAGCAAACCAAAGCAGCTAATCACCCCAGCAGCACTAACTCCAGATCTAGAGGACTGTGCTACTAGACTCTAGATTAAAGATGCTATTTTTTTGCCTCCTGGCATTTCCCACAGCACCCAAGAAGCATTTCAGAACGGAAACATCCCAGAAAACTGATCGAGTTTTAACAGAGCACTGTCTGTCCCACCATAGTTATGCTTGAAGCAAGGCTTAGTTGGAAGACAGTATTAGTTCCTAAAAATATTGTCATCTGAAAAAAGCTACATAATGTCTACATTCTTGAAGTGCAAAATTACCACTTCCAAATGGAAAGAGAACATTCTACTCCTAAAACTACACATTATTTACCACAGTGCTAAGAAGTTCACAGGGAGGCTAAGCATTCCTTGTAACACAAGTCTATTAATTAGCTTCTAACCCAAAAGGTTCTCTATAGGAGGCATTTAAAGGTAATTATTTGGACTGTCTTTTTATGCAGAGGTCTTACTCTGCAACCCTTGAAAATTCCCCATCACATCAATTAAAAAAAATAAATAATCGAACTTCTAATTCAGGAGTTTCCTGTAGCTATAGAATTATTCATCAATATCTCAACGGATAGATGCTAAAGGGGAACACCTCAATGCACAATTCACTAGCACCCCTTTATTTTCTGACAACCTCCAATAAAATGTTTAAAGCCAGTGTAGTAGAACAACAGTTTCTAACCAAAAGGGACAAAGAGTGGTTTATAACCTTACTAGGCATTCTTAAGAAACTGTTTCACAATAATCTAGAAAATTCTGTTTAAAAAGTAGCTCCTCTTCCTGGTGACAAAAGGTATGGCTCTACATCTCTCTACACACACTAGGGTTCAAAATGAAGCCAAAACATTCAGTGCCTGTATTTGCAATTCAGAGTTTCTTTTAAAGACTAAGAGATACTTCTTGAGCTACAGACTCTTAGCTTTCTCCAGGCAGTACTTTCATAAGCCAGTCTTTATTAGTTGGAAGCCTCAATATTATGAGGTGTTTAAGCCTGAATTAAGGCTGCCACAACTCCAGCACTAGTTAAGAGTTATTGCAAGTTAAGTATTCTAGAAGGCATAATTTGTATTACCTGATGGCCACAGGAATCCAGTTTCCATGGACAATACTCCCTGTATGAACACATCATTCTGTCTGGAAGGATGAGTGAACACCAAGCTCAGCACCATGTACAGAGACCATGCCTCATTTCATGTGGAAGACAGGACTGCATTTCACCATTCTAAGGTTGAAAACTAGGTCCATGTTCCTCAAATGCAGGAAATCACTTCAAAATCCACAATTCCACTGTTTTGGCCCCATTCAGCTGGCCAGAGACAGCTGTGACCAAATACAAACCATTACTAAAATAAGATTAGAAATGAATGTGTAGGGTGCAGCCTCTCATCCACACTTCAGATGCAAGAGCTATGAGAAAAGCTTCAACCACCACAGACAGCTTTAGACTTAATTTTACTTAATGCAACAATTTCAAATGCCTTGAATGTGAAGGGAACAACTAGTACTTGGAGTTTTCAGAGTGAAAAGCAGACCTTGTTCAAAGCCTCCTGTGTGAAATGGAGAAAACCTGAAAGCAGAAGCACCAGAAGTAAAACTGTGAGGGGAATATCCTAGCTTAAGATAGGGGTTTCCAGTTCACAAAATTCACAGCTGATGTACTGGAAAGAGGTCAAAGGTAGAATTTGGTATACAGATTTCTCATTCTTCAGGTGCAGAATTCATCCAGCTTGGAAACATACAAAATAAAGGCCAAAAATAGTTTATTGAAACTTGAATTAGAGACAGAAAATTATACTGTGTCAGATGATGAACTGCTGTCTCTAATAAACACAGTACCATTTATTCCTCAAGTTCCTATCAGGTGGTTTGGGTTTGTTTTCAAACCAAGAGGGCAGTCTCCTGCCATGAAGGTCATCACAGGGTGGAGATAAGGGGACATTAAGCCCTTGTCACAGTTTATAGTATATTCCTTAAAGCAACAGGAGTGGTGGTGAAATAATCAAGAAACTTTTTCCAGGTCATACCTAATTAAAGCAGGGAGTGTCTCACCACAGAAAACTAGGGCTAAGAAATAAACTCAGACAGAAGTTAAAGCTTTTGTTATTGGCAGCTTGTGCTAGTAAGATATCTTCAGCCTCCCAGGTTCAACCCACCTTTCAGACTGGAGGAAGCCCCAAGGTTCACTCCACACACAGCTCACCCTGCATCTCTCCAGGTGTCTGTCACACCAACAGGGGAGCTGGAGCCTTGGGGCTGATGCTGCATGAGGATGCTTTCCCAAGATGCTTTTGCTACTTTCTCTTTGCTATAATAACAAACCACTATTTTAATTGACAGGCAAGGATTTCATTAATTTAGCTGAGGGCTATTTACATCTCTGTGTGGAGTTCAATTTCAATTAGCCCTCAGCATTGGCCTGTGACCAGTTATCTCTCTGCAATGTGCAATTTGGACTCTTTTTCCTCCTCCTCAGCATTACTCAGCAGAAAGCACAAGACAACGTGCAGCACTGAAGAACATGAGGTCTACTGAGGCTTTTATACATGAACATCAAGAGCTTTCCTTTTACCCTAATTATGTGCTAAGTTATTACTTCAAGAATACACTATCTCAGGCTAAGAATTTTTGCCTATTTCAGTAGTTCAGCACAAAACCTAGTGGGCATCCACCACTTATGAGTATTACTGTAGCTTTCAATCTATGACAGCACTGAAAGCTTGGAGCTCAGGTACTATATAAATTATTTCCATCTCCATATGCTGTTTCTTTAAACTTTCTATTTAAAACCAATGAAGGATTCATTTAGTATACCAAGCCTCCAGGTTAGAGACAAAAGTCATACTCATCATAAATAGTAATTTATAGTTAATATTAGTATTTTAAGAATTACATCTACACCATCAGCCTAAGCCTACCACACTCCCACTAAAGAGATTCAGCTTATACAAGACCTAGATTCTATTTTATTCTGAAGCTTCTGAAAGAGACACATAGATGAAAATTAACTGTCCCTACTACCAAGTTATTTGCTTCAGTCCTTCAGCTAAGGAATAAAAGCTGGGGAGAGGGAATAAATGTAAACAGTAGCACCAACTACTTTCTCTTACTGTTTGTCCTTAAAAATGAGAAGTCAAACAAACAGTCCCATATACATGCTTCAAAAATACTCGGGCCTGGAAACCATGCAGCACTGACCCTTAACTTGTATGGCAGTGACTACACACATCCTACTCCCCCCTGACAGACTGAAATACTCTTCTTTTACCAAACCTTATAGGCTTAGAGCTCAGGGATTATGCAAATCTCTTCCATACATCCTGCTCCCAGAACACACACAGCTAATAAACCTCCTCCTATTTGCCTTCAGGTTCATTCTGAACTTCCAGACATCTGGTTGGCTCGTTGAAAAGAAAAAGCCCAACTAGAAGGTTTGTTTTTATGATCCCAAGTGTGAAATGTTCTTGCTGGAGGCCTCGGGCCAGGTGAAAAACACTTGTGTTACAATGCTACTTCATGGCATTTTGGGGATCTAATGAGCTATATCATCTGCATACAGGGAAGTTTCCCTAACATTAGCCTGCATACAAGTATGGAAATTAAAACCAAGAAACCTATGGGAGTCCAAATATTTTTCAGTAAATAGTACAGCTGGTGAACTGCAGATACTGCTAAATTTAAACTCAAGTGCTTAGCAGTATTCTGTAAATATCCATAGATCTCAGTGCTTACAGTAACACAAAACAGACTTCTCCCCAAGCCTTACTGTCCTAATTCTTCACATGCAGAGTAGTATTTCCTTCTCACAACAGTAGTATAAGAAAAGTTTGTCTCAGAATAACTCTCCAGAAGATCATTGTGCAACTGCACATGTATGTGCATATCCTTATTTTCATAATTTGGCAAATACACAGTTGACACTTTAATATAAAACCCAGAAGTCTAAAAAAGAAAACTAAAGGAAGAGCTACACAAAAGAGAAGTTCTCTGCAGGCTTGCATACAGTAGTTAAAGCATTCTGCTGTATTATCTCTCTTGAAAGAGCACTTAAATGCATTGAACAGATATGAGACAGGGTGTGCAACAGACATCCAAGTACCCTCTTGTGGCCCAAACTTGTTCTCAATCGTGGCTGACCATCTGCAATTTGTTACTCAGGAAACTTGACTACATCTAGCAGGAGACTCCACCTCAAGATGTGGCATGCTGAAAGATCTCAAGTTTTACAACACCCATCTAGTTACATGGCCTCTCAGAACAGAGATAAAAGCCTAAATACCACACAGCTTTCAAGTAGCAAGAATTTTCTTGATGTTAAAGAGCTCTCATATCACACTCCAAATACCAAAACTGAATGCTAGTTTGAAGAATTTTTTGTTGTCGCTCCGTACTTTGATGGACTACAGTTTATACCAACAGAATTATTTGTTATTTTTTCTGTTTTGCACATCCTATGAGTTTCCAAACAGTGAAGTCTCTAAAAAGATCTGCACTACATATATCTGGCTCTATTGCATGTGAGCCCTCAGTAACAGTCCATAGAGGCCTCAAGCAAGAGCAAACCACAAACTGAAGTCCACTGAAATAACAGAATGGGACACAAAAGACAAAAGCATTACATACATCAACAGCGCGTGCTTGCAGCATTTGATTCAGCTGTAACTTCAAGTGTCACCAGGGACATCCCTCTTGCCAGACATAGTAAAGTTCTCCAAGAAAAATGGGTTCAGCTGAGCCATGCAGCTCTCACTACTTCACTGGAGCATTCCAAAAGCAGGAAACTGTGCATTCAGGCCTCACCAACACGCCCACAGCTCCATCAGCAAACTCTGCACTAGAAGTCAAGATGCAAAGCAAGAGGTACACAAATGCAGCAGGCATTTAAAGACATTTGTAACAGTTACTTTCACAAAAAAACACCAACCAACAAAACAAGCTTAATGAGAAGCAAAGTTACACTATGTAAGAGAAGTGTGCTGCCAGAAAAACAGTGAACTAAACTAACTCTGTTTTAACTCTACATGTGGGGTTGTTTGGTTTGTTGGGGTTTTTTGGTGGTTTTTTTTTTTTCTTCTAAATACTGGAAGATACTCCACTTTGACAGAAATCTCTGCATTTTCCATGTGTACTACCTTGCATTATGAGATATTTCATGAGCATGTCATTAATTCTACAAGCAAGTGCTGTAGAAAGGCATTTGCCAAAGTGGATTTATAGAAATCACTAAACTCCAACCATTATGTTTGCTCACATGGTACAGCCTATGAAGCTTTAATGCAAAGTCATGCCCCTGCATGGGATGCCAATCAGTACACAAGCATTGCAGACCACACTTCAGTTGGTATAGGACAGAATAACTCCATTTTGTTTAAGCACAAAACTGCCAGATGAAAAAAAATGGAAGTTGAGAAAGAGGCTTTCATTTTAATCTTCATCATCTGGGACAAAAATTTAGCAGCTTTAAATGGTGGCACGCAAGTCGCTTGTCCAGCAAGTCAAGCACATAACATCTGCAGACAACATCAGTGCAAGAGAGGACAGGACCATGTGTCCTCCCACTTGGGCAATTATCTTTACAGATGACTGCATTCTGACAAGATCAGCTTCTGGCAACCAAGCTGAAGAACAAAACAGTAAATATTTATCAGATAATCAACACCGAGATGTCCTTTCAGCTTTTCACCTGAAAACTCTCAATCTTTCAAATCATCTTTCTATAAAAGTGTGCTTTAGCTAAACACTTTTAAAAGCCTCTTTTTTTTAAAACCCAAATTACATCTGGGTTCCTTGCATCTTCACTCATGCAGAGGTTAAGCACATTATAGTCTGCTTAAAGCAGTAACATCTTTTCTGCTGAAGATCTAAACCATCAAACCACTGCATTGGGGGAAGTCAGTGCCTGAGCACCTGGACCCAAGAAGTACTGAAGTGATAAACAAGCTCTCCACAGCTGCAGCCTTTTCTGCAGGTGCAAGAGGCATTTACTTCATTTCAGTTTGGCTCAGTTTAACTGTTAGTTCAATAACTAGTTCAGAATTGAGAAACAGGTTTGATTTGATCCTCCCAGATCTTGTGCTCAGCCGAGAAAGAGCAATGGGAAGGTTCATCCCAAACCAGCTCCAAAGTTGAAGACTGTACTTAGAGCTCTAAAGCTTAGGCTCAACCATGGTTATTTTACCATTGAATGTATTACTGACATTTGATTATCACACTTAAGACATACAAACCAAGTAGAACTCATGTTGGAAGAGCCTTTCTGAACACAGTTCCCTCTGTAGCACCCTCAGTTGCTGTTCCCACAGCCAAGCTTGCCCAGCAGCAGCACTGCTGACAGCAGAACATCTACTACAGAAGCCTGCCAAAGCAAGCACCCAGGGCCAGGCTGGATGGGGCTCTGAGCAACCTCATCTAGTCAAAGTTGAGAGGTTGGAACTATGTGATCTGTAAGACACCATTCTATGACTAACAAGCAAACCCCTGTTTCTGTTCACTAGGATCAGCTTGGAAGGGTTAATTCAGCTGAGCATGTTAGAAGCTAAGCAAGTAAATCCCACCCTGAATAACCTGATGGCAGGAACTGGGATGTGGCTTTGCAGAAGTGAGCACACAAACACTGCACACAATAAGCACAGCTTTAGTCCCCCACTTTACCCACACCCCCAGTCCAATCCATGCCAGCTACCACCTCTTCAAAGACATCATGGGGGATACTTCTCAGTCATACAGTTCCACAGCAAAAATGAGTTTGGGTTAGCAGCATGAAGCTACTCTCGTCTTAAGTTTAAGAAGGAAATCTAATCATTTTACAATAAAAAGCTGGTGAAGGGTCTGGAGAGTTTCTCCTCTGAGGACAGGCTGAGGGAGCTGGGATTGTTCAGTCTGGAGAAGAGGAGGCTCAGGGGGGACCTGATTGCTCTCTACAGCTACCTGAAGTTATAGGGAGGTGGGGGTCGACCTCTTCGCCCTAGATAAAGATGCCAGGACGAGGGGTAATGGCTACAAGTTGCTCCAAGGGAAATTTAGGCTAGATACCAGGAAGACTTTCTTTCCAGAGAGGGTGGTTGGGCATTGGTAATGGGCTGCCCAGGGAGGTGGTGGAGTCCCCATCCCTGGAGGTGTTTAAGAATTGTGTAGACGTGGTGCTGGGGGACATGGTTTAGGGGCCCTGGCAGTGCAGGGTTAATGGCTGCACTTGATGATCTTGAAGGCTCTTCCAGCCAAATCATTCTGTGATTCTGTGAATAAGGTGTTAACACAAAGCTAAGTTAAAAATACCTACTTTTTCATAAAAAAAAAAAAAAAAAGCTGCTATATTTAATCTTGTGTATCTAAACACAAACTACTAACATCCTGAAGTACACTCAAACATTTCACCATCCATAGTGTTTTCTCAACACCAGGACATGCTGCCTTATTTTTTAGCAATATACCGGGGGTTCAGAGATATCACTGAAGTCATCTCAGCTAACAAACATTCAGCATCTTTAGAGAAGGACTTTCTAAACCTCTCCTTGAGATTACAGCAGGATTTCAAAGGATAGATGTCCTTCTTGCAGTATACAGTAGAAAGAACAGATAGAAGATTAATTACTCCAGCTTGTAGACAACTGCATCAAAACTTTTAACTGTATTCTGGGTGATAAGAATAAACAACATATGCAGGGACTATAAACAGAGCAATGATTAGAGCAAGACTAAGGAAATTACTGCAAGGTGGAGATGCAAAGTAGTCTGGAAGTTTACTGGGAGAGATGCTGGAGAAGCAACAAAGAGTCTGTGTTAATCCCAACAGAAATAGGGCTGAGAAACCCCTTCTATAAAGCATGAGATTCATGACATGAATAAACTTCAACAGGGGAGAGGTATCACAAGAACTAAACTCCTCAGAGAGAAAGCTGAACCCATAGAGGTGTCAACAAATACTTCCAAATTTAAATCCAAGGAAAGCCATCTCATAGATTCATAGATTGATTTGGCTGGAAGAGACCAAATAGTGGGGCTCAGCCTTCAATGCCTAGGCTTGCAATGCAAGAGAAATTTCATGTCAAGAACGAAGAGCTTAAAACAACTCTAACTACAGATGACTTCAGAGTCACTCTAAACCAGCCAGAATTATTTGGAAGGTACCACATTTAGGCTGTTATGGGATATATTTGAGTACAGACAGAAAAAGGCCACACTTTTTTACAAAGTTTTGGCTATAAGTTTCTGAAGTTAGACCTGTCTTCATTCCACAATTGTTTTCAGAAAGGTCAAAATTCATGTGACTGGTCTCCCATTCCTCACACTGCAGCAGAGCCCAAGGAGGCAGGAGGGAGAACCTTTTGTGAGCATGAAGGGCAACACAGAGATGAGTAGCAGCCACCAGGTTCACTTCAACAGAGTAACAGGGTTTAAGGACAGTAACCTACTGAGGTTCTCTCCTAGGTTTAACACCTTTAAACACTTTGGTTTCAAGAGTTCTGCTGTTGGAAGGTAAGCAAAGGCTGTATAGTGAATGTAGCACTTGGCAGTTAACCATACCCAGAGAGCAGTTATCAGTGGTGCATGGGAGACACTTCCAACAGGAACCCAGCTCAGTTCAGATTTCTTTGTTTCCACTCTTCTGCTGGCAGAGTAGGCTGGTCAGAAGTAGAAGAAAGGCAGGAAGAACTGCAAGACAGCATTAAAATTCTGCTTAACTCTGAAACTGGAAAACTGTTATGCACAAAATAGGACAGGATTCAGCTCTGAAAGGCACTCTGAGGCAGGATGGGCTGAGCAAACAGGAAGGCAAGTTCTTCAGAAGAAAGCTGTGGGCTAGGTTGGATCAACAACCCAACCTTGAAACAAGTGTTATGCTGCTGTAATAGTCCAATGTATGAGATGCATAAACAGGAATGTCAGCTGCAGGGCACATGGAACAGTCTTTTTACTCCACTCAGCACAGGAAAGCCTGAGCTGTAGTACAGAGGTTGGCTTTAAGGATCACACTCCAAGGCCATTTTGAACTAACTTGAGAGAACAAGAATGATTAGAGATGAAAACATGACCTCTTGGGAAGAACTGAATACACTAGTTTTATTAAGGCCAGAAGTATCACAAGGCTGCAGGGTGAAGGGCAAGACACCAGGAAACAGGAACATGACAACAAACAGTTCATACATGTTTTTAAGAATTACTTACTAGAGGGGAAAGAATAGTTGTCCCTCATGCCCAGAGAATTAGGCAATAACCTTGACCTGCACTAAGGAAAATGTCTAGGTCCATGTTCAGGAAAAGTTTTAATGCAGAGCACTGGACTGAGACCAGCAGAAGCCAGAAGCCAATTGCTTCAGGAAGAGGTGCACTCGTGCTCAGCCTCCTAACAGCCTCCAGCAGTGATGGACCAGCTCCCACTGATGCAGTGTCACAGCACTGCACAGACACATGCACCACTTCTTACTACAGCTGTAGCCTTGGGCTTGGTTAGGACTTCTGAGGATGGAAAATGCTGCACACAAGCCAAGAACACCAAGCTACAACCTGATACACAGGATTTCACAGCTACAGCCAGGCAGAGGAGGCCTGTGCCCAAGATAAGTTACATGTCCACATTTAAGCTGCAAAATCCAAAATCACTAAACCAGGGAAGAATTAACTCATAAGAGCTCAAGTACAAACAAGAAATAAATAGAAACTACTACCTTTTCTCATCCTCTCATAGTTTTGGTACTAGGAGGATTCATCCAGCTACTTGTCTGCTTGATTTAAATGCTATCCTTCTGAATTGTGACACATGAAAATAAGAGAACAGCAACAGTCCATCTTGGCCTCCAGGACGTCAGCAATTTCTTATCCAAATATTGAAGCAAGCAGGTTAGAGCCAGGATGGAGAGCTTATGGAAGAACACAGTGAAGCAAGCAAGCACACGCACAGCCAAGCTCAAGGGGACTGCCATATGTACTTTGTTATTCCATTGCCTCACTTTAAAAAAAGGAAAAGATGAGGTCCTAGGTAGCCACTCCCTCCCCTTTCCAACTGGAAGAAATATATACTGTATTTTACCCAATTCAAGTAAGCAGTTATTGAACGCTGTTTTTATTATTCCTCTCTCCTCCTCATCTACTAAATACTGCATCAAATGGTGCTGTGGAGCACAGCAGTAGTCTTGGGGCATGCTTACACACCACTACACTCCATTCTAAGTAGGACATAATGAATAATTATTTGCCACTACTATTCAGCTGGGAAAATTAAGCAAAAATATTCTTTTTTTTTTTAACTAGGATTGTAATTCTAGCTGCCAGTTCATCAAAAGCTATACAGCCACACTAAGAGATCTCAGGTAAGTAAACACCATCACTTAAAATAAAAATCATACCCTTCAACGGTCCACAGAACAGAAGTCTCCTATGTCCTGACAAGGCAAGTTCATACTAAGATAAATAAATCACCTACAGCCACAGTGGCCACCTACATGTTGACTAAGAAATGCTGAGCTGCAAGAGACAGACCCCAGCAGATCCAGACCCAGGCAGCCTCAAGCATGTTTCCACAACTCTGCTGAACCATAAGGTACACCTCACCTGAGGCTCCAAACTTCAACCTTTCATATTCTGCATGCTACTTTTAGCCTGAGGAAACAAGAAAGTTACTGAGTTGGACACAGCTTGTGGCACTTGCATCCTCCAGAAAAGGTATTTTCATCCCTTTAAACCAAAAGGGGTCAAATCAACAGAAGAAAAAAAGTGCATTTTTACAGGGAAAGCATGGGGCATTAAAGGGAACAGTACCTTCAAAACTATCATTTTCCCCTACTTTTGAGAGTAGAATAAAGAATACTACTGGACATGTTATGATGTTTGTAACTGTATGAAATGGGGAATACTTTACTACAAAAAATCTAAAGCCACAGTTAAGGTGAAACACAAGACACGTGCACAGCACTGCAGGAATTATTTCGTGCCATTGACATCAACATGAACTGCACAGAGGAAAAAATTAAACATGCTGCAATAATAATTTGAACTGCCCCATTAGGTTAAAACACACATTTACCCTACAAATTAAAAAACCTCCCAGAGCCCTCAAAGGCATTAATGCTGTTCACAATGTTATTTGAGATGCAAATTAGAAACCTAAAGTTAATATAACACCAACAGAAGTCCCTATTATTCCCATTCATGGCTCAAGGGGAGGTGACAGAGAAGCCACAGCCTTGTATGAGGTCTTAAGACAGTAAAGAGCTTTTTCTTAATTTTTAAAGTTAATCCACCGTAACTTCAGTTCAAAAATTCTCAGATCATAAATATGATCTCTCAAACCCAGAAAACTTAAATGCATTTATTAACAAATAAACAACAAGCCAGCTGCTGAGGCTGGCTGGATGGGAGGCAGTGGGGATTTAAGGAGAAACAAAGTCTCTTAAAAAGAAAAGGGAATTTGGATTCCATCCTCCAGCATCACAGCTCTCAGTCTAAAGCACAAAAGCAAAGGTACAGACAGTGGTGCTGCAGTTATTCCTTCAACTGCTGCCTGTACCAGCTGGGTTCCAATTTTAAAGCTCAGCAAATGCAGAAACAGCTTTCTTCCATCTCAAAATCCTCTCCCACAGTGACACACAGGTCTTAGTACACCCAGTCAGTTTTGCAAATGACACTTCTAATGACAGCTCTAGGCAAAATACCATTTGATTTCACACTCAGCTCTATCTGTACAGACTCAAACACATGGAGGAGTTGCCATCCCTGGTGCTGGATGTCCAAAGCTCAAGGCCTGCACTGTGATCATCTATCACTGACAGTATTCTTCCTTCTACTTCACTGCAGTTTAATTTTCACAAGAACTCAACCAATATTGCCATACCAAATCCAGAGCCATGCTGCCAGCATTAGGTAATCAGAACCCTTGATCTTGCTGTTAACACCCAACCAGCAAAATCATGGTGACATTTTAGTGAAATGCACTTAACTGCAGACAGTGGAAAGCCAAACAGATGCTAGCTTTGTTTTTATAACTCAGTAAGTTCCATAACTGAAACATTTCATGTTTTCTAAAGCATGATATTCAACTACTTGCTTAAAAAAAAAGGCTGACAGTAAAGCAAGAGCCATAACCCAGATAATGTATTTAGTAACAACCCTGCCTACTTCCTCCACTCAACCTAGAAATTAGCAGAAGCAGGGCCTTCAGAAGCTACTTGTTCCTACTACAAACAGGAGAAGTTAGCAGAGGAGCTTCTTGCCAGCTTGTTGATGACATTATCTCCCACACCAGCTAAACAAAAAAAGACAACAGCACAAAGCACAAGTGGCAATATTAAGGAGTTGACAGTATCCTTAATTTGGGATTTTTCACAGCAATATCCAGTTGGGTCATCACAGAAACATTTATGGAACAGCCTAGAAAGGAGTTAAAAAGACTTTTTTTTTTTATATAGGCCTCCTTTTGAGGGGGAAAGAAGAGCTGTAAAGAAAACCATTTTTCTAAAAATGCCTCTCAGTCCCCCAGGCAGAGTGTTTACAGTGAAGAGAAACCAAGAAAGCACAGCTATTTTATACAGACTCTCATTACTGGATTGCAACAGTTCACAGCTAAGATCTTGTTAACCACACAAGCTTCATGACATACCAAAAATCACCTTGTCAGTACCAATGGCTCCCTCTCAGCTGTAAGAGAGTCAATAGATTAAAACAATTTACCTACCAAGAAAGCATGGGCCACCACACCGAGTTCAAGCAGCTGTTTTCCTAGCCATGAATTTCTTCCCCTAGAATTAATGACCAGAGCTGCCTTCTGCTCATTAACCCTTCTTCAGGAGCTCTCATAAAGCCCTCCACAGGTTTCTGTCTAGTTTCACCCCCTCAGCAAAATTACGTTGCCAACGTTACCCAGAATAAAAGTTACAGCTAGTTCCACAATGGAATCTCTTACATGTTCTGCTGTAATATATTCCTACAGTTTATATGTAGATTATGCAAGACAAAACCAAGGCCCTGAGAGCATCTACCTGCAAGCTCACTCACATGAGTATCGGATCTCAAGAACGTGGTAAACTAAAAAAAGAAGTAAAAAATAGTTTTATTTTATAAAACTAAAAGTTTCCTGTGACTTGCAGGGGAGAGGAAAATTAATTGTTGCCATAAGGCAAATTTAAAACCATAACACAAATGCCAAGTGTATTGCTCCACTAAAGGTTGAAACAAGACCTTACTAGTATTTAAGAAAACTTAAAGCAGAACCAGAAAAAGCAAATTCTTAGAATAAAACTCAAAACCAGCATCAAGAAAAAAAAAAAGTGTAGGAGCAAGTAAAGAATTGTGTTTGGAAAGTTTTAAGTACACCATGTTTCTAAAGGGAATAATCTATCAAACCACAGGAGGTGACTAGAACTGCCATCATCACTGCTAACACAAAGGAATGCAGATTGGGGGAGGCAACAGGGAAGGGGGAGAAAGACGAGAGAAGGGAAAATAGAAGGAACTAAAAGGAGCTACAGTAATGGCTACCAGACTCTCAAGGAAATCCTATAGAAAAGAATAAATCCTTCATTGTTTGGTTGTTTTGTTTTTAATAAAGCAATACATGCAAAAAAATTGCAGCCATCTCAGTAACATGAATTTTTGTTTATCTGCCCACCATAATTGCATATAGATTTATGTCTATACTAAACTTCTAAAGCTTAACGGTTGCAAAACAAATGCTGTTTCTTCTTTCAACCTCCTCATTCTTCTGAGTCACAGCACCCTGATTTTCAAGAGGAAGTGGGAAAGCTTACACCGAATTTAAAATAAACATTTACAATTATTTAATCTATGTAAATTCTCAAGTTAGTGACAATAACTATGGGTTACACACTGGCAGGTAGAAGCTGCTAGAGGACAGCCAGATGACCACAGCATGGAACATCCTGCAAGGGTCTCATTAGGGGGATGATCTTTCAGACCAGTATTTTCAGTTGGTCTAATAAGCAGCACATTGCTTAACAATAATGATGCTTAATAATAATTAGCAGCCATTTAGTTTCTGGGAAATGCTATTTATACCAAAGTGAGTAAACGGTAAACTCACTTTCTGGTTAGGAGCTCCACTATGTAGAATTTATGCTCTTTTTGTAGAGCTACTTGAAAAGCGTATTTTAGCTACCTACACGTGCTGATCTCCTGCCTCCAAGAGCCATTCTGCCAGGCATTTTCTGCAGCACAGTGCCTAAAGACAGCAGGGCTCTGGGCCTGATCAGGACCCTGCAGCTCCAAGAAAACCTGATCAGTCACGTGCTTCATTAGGAAAGTTTTTGCCATTCAGCAAGCTCTGTACCCCAGATTTCATAAACCCGACTGGAGGCAAACACACTATTCACAATTAAAACACAACCAGAAACATTTCGGCTTCCCACAAGATACACAAGCTTACTGCTTCTTGCCAAAAATGGCCTTGACGGAGATAGTTGCTAGCAGTCAGGCGAGTGAATGGGAGGCAACGTAACAGCGAGGGCTGTAATAACTGTTCTCGGGAGCTAATGTTAATGTAAGCACAGTGACCCAGAAAATAGATCCGACCAGCTGGCTCAACTCATCCCGGGGCCCAGAACTCGGCCCGCACACCCACAGCCCGTCAGGGTCTCCTCTGCTCTGACCCACCCAGCGCGTCCCTCCAGCCGAGAGGCACCGGCAGCGCCCGCGGGCGGGGGGACCAGCGCCGCTCACCGAGACCAGCACCGACACACAGACACACCGACACACAGACACAAACGCCTTCGCTGCCCAGCACGGACAGACACACGGACACAAACGGCTTCGCTGCCCAGCACGGACACACAGACACACAGACACAAACGCCTTCGCTGCCCAGCACGCTGCACAGACAGACAGATGGACACGCCGCCGAGCCAGCGGCTCAGCTGCCACGGCAGCCTCTGTCTCCCGAGACCTGCAGCTTCTCCTTGGCCTTCCACAGGCCGCGAGACATTTCATGAGCCAAATAATCAGAACAAAGCCACGTTACTGCCCTTAAAAAAGCCGAAGCGGCACAAAGAGGCCGTTCCCTCAGCAACCCCGCACTCGTGAACCCAAACGCTCGTTACCCTTCTAAGCCACACATTAGCGATAAACTTTGCCATTGCCGAGGGAGGGGAAAGGAGAAAAGAATCACCATTTTCACCCAGGAATCACTGTGGAAGGCAGCTGCTGCGGGGGGGGAAAAAAACCCCAAACCATCAACGAAAAGCAGCACAACGCAGCGGCCCCGCGCACCTTCTCTGACGTAACGAGAACCTCGAGCCACAGCGGGGGCATCGCCTCAGACAGCCGGGGCGCGTGCCCGCGGCGTGTGCCCGCTGCGCGAGCCCGCAGACGCGTCCTGCCGGGCAGCGACAAAGGAGCGCGCGGGGCGCGGGGGCCTCCCCTCCCCGCAGGGCCGGGGCCCGAGCACCCCCAGCTCCCCCTCGGCCGCGATTAATAACGTTAATGAGTCGGAGGGGGGGGGCGGAGGGTGCTGGGGTTTTTTTCCTCTTCCCTGCCAGGGCTGCGGGCAGCCGCCGTTTCGCTTCCACACGAAGTCCTCAGCTCACGGCAGGGCGAAAGGCGGCCAAGCTTCACCTCCGGCCGTGAGGAAGGAGGGAGGCCCCGTCTGAAGACCGGTAAAAATAACAGCGATAATAACCGACAGAACCGACACCTATCCATCTATCGCAACGATTACAGAGCTCACAGCCCGCAGCTCTGCGGCGGCAAGAGGCAGAAAGGGCAACAGGGTGACACCCCCCCACCCCCGAGGGTCTCCCCCCAGGACGGCTGCATTCGCTCCCCCGCGGGCTGTCCGGTCCCCGCAGTCGCTCCCAGATTCTGGGAAGGGGCCCGGGCCCGGCTGCGTCCCCTCCAGCAGGCACCGTCTCCGGACCGGCTGTCGGCTGCGCTCGCCCTCCGCCAAAAGGCGGGGGCTGCCCTCGCGGCCTCCCGCATCCGCGACCGCCACCCCCCCGCTCCGCAGCACAGCCGCCGGTACCTGCGCCCGCCTGGGCCGCCTCCCCTCTGCCTACGGACCGGGCTCGTCAATGGCAATTGAACAAAACACAGCCGGCTCCGCCCCCTCCCGGCGCTCGCCCGCTCCCGTTGGCCGGACCCGCCGACAGCCGAACTTTAACCCGCCCTGCCATAGGGCGAGAGGGAGAGCCGGCCCGGCCCACAAGGGGCGGGGGGGCGGGCCCGTTGCCGGTAGGACCGCACGGCTGCGGTGCCGTGTTGGGCGGGGACGACGCGTCGGACTCCAGCCCCCGAGAGGCTTTGCGGCGGCGGCCGCTCCGGTCGGCTGCGCGGGGGGGAGCGCGGCGGGGCGCGCGGCCGAGGTGAGGAGGGGGGCACGGGAGCTGCGCTCGCCACGCGCGGGGGCGGTGACGTCATCGCTTCCCCGGATGGAGCCGCAAGGAGGACGCGGGTGCGCGTGGCGCGGCGCGCGGTGGGGTCCGGGCGTGCGGATGGCGCGTGCGCACCGGGGTCATCGCTCCTGCGGGGCGGGAACTCTTGGTTCCCGTGCTGCTCCCTGTGGCCCTGCTCCGCCTCCTGCTCCGCCCCCTGCTCCGCCTCCTGCTCCGCCTCGGGCCGCTGGGCGTGGGAACTGCCCCCCCCGCTGCCTTTGGGCTTGGTTAGTCTGGGTGATCTCCACCGAGGCCTGGCCCAGCTGGTTGCACCCAGCCTGGCAACGCTGGCAGAGCGTCTCCAGAGACAGGCTGAGCTGTGAGCCCCCGCGCCCGTGGCAGTCCTGGAGCAGCAGCAGCGGCAGCCGGGGCTTCCTCCAGCGAGCAGAGCCATGGCTTTCCCTTGCCGGTTCCCACTTAGATTACCTTTCCCATAACTGGTCCTTCCCAGCTTCATCCGCCGAGCTGCCGCACACGTGTGTGTGGTGACACTGCCCTCTGCCTGCGCTCTGCTTCCCTCAGCTGGCAGCGTCCAGACCCATCTGCTGGAAGGAATTTGGCTTCGTGTACCCCAAGGCTTCTGCATGGACCAGAACTGGTGCCATCTTCTCTTGTCTCTCAAAATGGAGGCCAGAAAAAAAAACCAACAACCAACATCTGCTTCTTACTCTGCAAGAAATGTTCCTATGGGAGTTTTTCAAAAGCAGTTATGAGTCAGCCGTAGTGAGGATGTGGGATGTGTTTGGACAACAATTACATTGTGCACTTGTCAGGGCAGAGGCTGCTTTATGGGGATGCATAATGCTTAACATCATAAGAAACCAAACCATTATTTATATTGCCTACAGGCCCAACATTACTGAGGTACAGGTATTCTTTTATTAATGGCAACTATTAGCAAGCTCTTCTCACCCCTTCAACAAGCATCTGCTGCTTCAAGCTTCTGCAACCTGTTCTTCAGTGTTTGCACATGGAGTTGTATTTCACTCCCTCACCTTCTCTTTGACCTGCAAGTTTTTCTGCTGACTTTACCTTACTGTCCTGTAGGATTTTTCTGAATTACAAGACAAAGCTGCAGTAGGTGCCTATGTTAACATCGTAATGCAGAGTCCAAACGAAAATCCTGTTCCTGACTTCAACTTGCTTAATTTCTAGCCTTTCTATTTTTAACCTTAAGAGACCAATAAATTAAAAGCAATTTTAACTCAAACAGCATTGTTTGTTCATCATAACTGTCCACTCATCTTTTGCACTCTATACAACCCTACAATACCCAGTTCCTTGAAAAACTTTGTATATTTATTTTATTGTGATAAACCTTAGGCTGAAATTCTCTCAAATTGTTTTCCAAGACACCTTTCCCAAATTATACAATGAATATTTTAATCAGTTCTCTGTCAGTTCTCTGTCAGATCAACACCTACCTCTCTTTAGAAAGATCTTGCAAGTGATTAAAGGTACAAAGAAAAAAAAGTACAGTGCTTTCTCCCACAGCTCAGTCCTGGCTCTTGAAATACTTTCTGGTTGTGCTCATTTTGCTCCTGGCCTTATTGTGAATTCTAGTGCATGGGAAATTGTAGTTCATCTGCCTTCATGATCCTGCCCGTATCTTTGGCAGGGACTTGGCTCCATCCCGTAGTCAGTTTTGTACACAGAATTCCCCACTGACAACAAGTTATTACTGGAGCATTTTATTGCTAAATAAATTGCTAAATTGTCCAAACTTAGAATTAACAATTTAGGGTTTGTTTTTTGGTTTGGTGGGGTTTGTTTTTGTTTTGTTTGGGTTTTTTTAAGTTACTGTAGTTTTATCCTTCACAGCCATTGTATCAAAGTATTCCACTGGAGTTCAGCAGCTCAGGTGTGAGATGCTGATGTCAAACTGGTTTTCCCTCACCTACAAGTTCAACCGTTTAAATAATTTTGAAACATTAATGTTTCTCTTGGTTAAGCCACAATACTTTCCTCCAGCCCTCTGCACTGTTTCTGCTGCAAGTAAAGATAAAACCAGAGGGAATTTTGTGTTTTTGAAACTGAACCGTTTCTTGATTGCAACTGTTTACTTCCAGCCACAGGGCAGGCGTGTGAAAGGAGCCACAGCTGCACTCCCCCAGCAGTCACTCCAGCTCTCACCCTCCCCAGGCTGGATACTTCCAGCTTGGGTAAGAACTTTTCCCTAATTAAATTATCTTATGGATTAGATCACTCTTAAATCTTCTTTCTCTTCTTCTGTAATGCTCCCCTGTAATTTCTCCCCTGATTTATCACTTTCCATTCTTTGCTCCATCCTTATCAGCTCTTTTTCCATTGCGACACTGCAGTACTTTGGTTTTTTCTCCTGTGGCTGATACTCTCTTCTTTTGGGCTGGAGCTACTTTTACCTGTCTGTAGTCCAGAAACAGGTGAGAAGCTGAGCACTGAATCAGTGATGCTACAGAGGTGGTACCTCCTATGATCAACTGGTTTCATCCCAAAATTTATGACATGGGCAAATCACCTACAATGGTCAACAAAAACAAAGGGACTGTGGTGGGAGATGGGAGTGAGTGATTGTGTATGTGACAGGCAGGTGGTAGCTTTCATCTGTGTCATTCAGCATTCAACCAGAGTCATCTTTTATTTCATAGCCAAGAGTAAAGCTCTGGCAGGGACACAGTTGCTAATTCAGATTTAGGTAAACACAGTCCTGAATTCCCCTCACGACAAGGTTCGATAGTAATTGTCTGGCACTTTAAATATCTAATTACAAACATGCTACCACATGTTAAAGTGGTCGATGTCTGTTCACTCAACTGTGTGTCTCCAGGAAGGGCCATCTGTTTCCAACAAGACAGTGAGACATTAATGTAGACAGGTTTCTAAATTAAAAAAAAAAAAAAAAAACCAACAAAAGAGAGAGAGAGAGACAGACAGACAGCTGTCTGCACAAGAAAGTGTAGGCTGAAATAGGTGCAACCAGAATGAACTTCAGGAGAAGGTTTTCACCCAGAGGAAGTGATGTGTGGCACGACTGCTCTAAGATACCCTTCTGGGCATTACTTGATGCACCTAAACTACTGAAGGAAGTGCATAGAAGTCTTCACTATATATACAGATGTGTTCAGGTTGGTCAGTCGGTCAAGACTCCTGTTTTCCATAAAGGCCTAGCAGTTCTTCTCACGTCCTGTCTCAGCATCTAGGTCCTAGACCCAGTTATTCAAGAAAGGAATGTTTTCCCCTCCTTAGTGAGAAAACATGGCAGACAGGGGTGATGGGCTGGCTTTGCCTCTCATACAAAAACAACACAGACTTTTACTCCGTGTGTGTTTTTCTATTAAGCTGCTGCCAATCTAGGCAAATTACCAACTGAGATCAAGACAGGAAACAGGAGACTCTGCAACTCAGGTCTTTTTTTTTGTTGTTATTATTTTCATACTGTTTGTAGATAAGGAGCCCAGCAACTATTTGATGTAGTTTAAGAAATAAAGTGCAAAGATAGTTCAGGCACTCCTGATGTTCACAGCTGCTCATAAGATTCAGATGAACATTTCTAACACTCTTTCAAAACTGGTTGAAAGGTATTTTGCTGTGTACATGGATCATCTTTTACTTAGCATAGCATTAGTAAGCCAGAAGTTAGTGTATTTGCTACATACTGTGGTCCTCCTACAGTGAGTTACAGAACCAAGGCAAGCAAGTGAACTGGGATATTGATAGCAAGTGTCAGGTAAATTTCCCCAAAATCATGGTATTTCTCTTCTTGTAGCAATCACTGTTAGTTATTAATCTGTTTCCCCTTAAACATGCATTATGGAATAAGGGCCTCTGTTTTAAAAAGACAAATTTATGAAATTTATCAAATAAAATCTGTCACTGATCCTGTTTCTCTCAAGGTCACTTCACACTCGCCCTCAGGAGCAAGGGAGCAACGTGGATTCCATCTCCTGGCCCAGAGGCTCCATGCAAGGGGTTGAAGAAACTGGACTGACTTTGGAGCCTGACATAAAGCAGGTACAGGAGACACTGCTTAGGCATTGAGGGGTCCTGTGATACCCTCTGTGTTTTGAGGGGGTGTTGGAGCATGGCTGAGCCTTGCCAAAGATGCTTTTCACACTTCTCCATTCTCTCTGTTCAGCAGTTTCACAGCTGAGCATAAAGGTTCTGGGCACAAGAGGAAGTTCTGCCACTAATTACATGTATGGGTTGGTAGTTCTAATGTAAACTTTGCTCAGACTGCCCAAACAAGTGAGTTTTCTGTGTAATGTACTTTTCCTGACTTATTTTCAAGGTCTTGTTTTAAATGAGATAAAGCAACACAAATGCTAAATAAATAAGCTGGAATTGAGAAGCAAAGCAGTGTTCAGCATCAAAATCTGAAACAAGCAGAAGGCTGACATCTTGGGATATTAGTCAGGGGTCTCTCATATCACTACAAGTTGGCTAGACATGTTCTTTGTGAACTCTTAAAAGGATTCTGAAAATGTTGAGTTGATCACGACCAGATGAGGTTTTACTGGGTTTCATGGAAGGGCGACTCCATCCCGTGCCCTCTGCACACAGCTGACTTTTCCTACTCCCAGCCTTTCACCTCCATTACCTGCTATTCCACTACACAGTTGCCTGCTTCTTCTTAAACTGGGCCATCTGGCCAGGATGTTCTGCATTTTTCAGGGTATGAATTAGATGCAGGATTTTTGAAAGGGCAAATCCAGCTCCAAGTGCTGAGCCAATGCAGCATTGTTCTGCTTTTCACTGCACTCCCCTAGGAACAGTCCCACTCATGAGAGCTCTAAATTGCTATGAGTTCAGCCAAAGCATCTTCTGCCAACTCAAGTTTCTAGTCCTTCCTACACACGTCTCCAAGTCCCTGGTTCTTTTTGCAATAGACAGCACTTCCTTCCTAGACTTTCCTTACCCTTGCCTACTTCACCAAGTGCCCTGTTCACCTCCTGAGTGAGACTTTTCTCAACTCAGAACTTTTCCCCAGCTTGCATCTTTTTGAAGAAGGCTGGGGACAGTGAAGGCACATCAGCCATCTTCATCCCAGTGCAGCCAGGAGGGCAGCTTGAGTTCTCAGATTCGTATTTTTCCTGCCAGGACAGGGCTTACAGAGCTCTTTCAAACCCTTTCAGTGATTTCCAGCACAAGGCAAAGACAAGGCAGATCACTAAAAGATAAATTTGATTAATAAGTGCTGGTACTTAAGGCATGCTCTGCACAACATAACACGCTTGTTATGTTTCACCATCCTTCACAGAGAAGTTCTCTATGAGCCATTTTATCTGCTTCTCATTTTTTTTGAGTTGGTGCTTTTGTCTTGTTTTGGTTTTGGTTGGTTTTGTTTCATTTTGACTTTTTTTGTTTGTTTGTTTTAAGGAGATAGTAATTAGCACTTTTCCTGTATTTTTCTTATCCAGAAATCTGAGGGAACAACAAATAAATTTCAGTGGAAACACACTGGCTAAGTACTTTCTTAGTTTAAGAATTGTCTATACCTGCATAAATAGGATTTTTCTTTATTCTACCTCAAAGTCTGCTGGGAAGAGGTGGAAGATGTGCAGTGGCATTGTGTCAGGCCTTAACATCTTTTACAGGATTCCAAAAAACAAGGATATTTCAAATATGAAACTCCACTGGAAAACGGAGTGGTTGCAAAGCAGTAATATCTGTATCTGCATACTTTATCTCATTCCTAAATTGATTATGGTTAGATAAAGAAGGAACTCTTTCAATCTTCAAATCAAAATATGGATTTAAGGATTAATTTTCCTTTGCATTTCAGCTGAACAAAGTGATATATACCCTAGATTTTAAACATTAATCTTCACACAGATTTGTGCATACTTATCAACAGGTATATTCAAGTATTGAAGCATTTTCTTTTACAACTTACATTTCTAGAGAACTTCCCCCACAGAAGATGTTTCTACTCCTGCTCCCAGACCTGCTCAAACTAAAATTGCAGCCTGTCTCTAAGAAGTTCTGTCTCAGGTACATAACTGGCAGATTGTGCCCAGTGTGACTCAAATAGAACTTTTCCTTTTCTATCACTTTTCTCTGTGACTAATAGAATCTCAGCTCATTCATATCCATTCAGACTGCTGCTGCAATACTTGTCTAGCCATGTCCTTCAGCCACATTAGCCTTCTCATTCTAACTCTCCACTGGCTTTATTTGTGTTGTATCAACCACACTCTTCCTGCCTTTCCATTTGAAGTCCTTCATAGGCTATTCTATCTATCTGGCTGTCACTTAAAGCAAAGGCAGCTTCTGTCTCTGGAGCCCCCCAGACACTCTGAACTGCCCCCTAAGATCACTTAGTGTGACCTCTACTTAACTCAGGCCTCTACATTTAGAGAAATACTCATCTATTAAATTCAAAGTTTTCAATTAAACTAAGGCATTTTCATTCTCAGGAGACTAACCTGTGTTTCACAGGCAGAAAATGAGCAATCACTGTTGCCTGAGAACTTTTATTATGGTCCAAAGGATTCAGGAGGCCATTGGCTGTAGAGGAAGGGGGTAAAAAAAACCCAAATGAATCTTAATGTCCCTGCTCCCCTTACTGGGAGGGAAATGTGTTCCTGATCCCCAGTCAACCCTGTGCAAGGGAGCACGAGACATCCATCAGTCCTGTAGAAAGAGGGATTTCCTTATAGTTTCAAAGCATCACTTCAGCTGGTCTGTGTTTTGAGCTGAGACATCACAGAATCACAGCATGGGAGGGCTTGGAAGGGACCTCCAAAGACCATCAAGTCCAACACCCCTGCCAGAGCAGGACAAAACTAAAACAGATCATGCAGAAATGTCTCTGCAGAATCTGTGTCTCTGAAGAAGACAGGTGATAATATTGGAGATAGAAAATTAAAAATATTTGTTTTGATGGAACTAGTATCTTTTGGATGTGTTTCAGGTCTGACTGACTAAGGTGCATGGCCTGGCTGAAGATTATTATGCAGTTGGGCTAAGTAAAAGCTTAGTTAAGTTTGAGTTGGGGTGGTTTTTTTTGTTGATTGGTTGGTTGGTTGGTTGGTTTGGTTTTACTTTGTTTTATTTGTGTGTGTTCTGTATTGTCTGAGATGTCAGGAGCTGATTAAGTGGCTTTGTCTTAAGTGGGAACACTTGTAGGATGTCTGCTATTCATTTGGCTACTCCCATAAACTGCAACCTCCAAAAGGCCTCTAAACCTTTACCAAATTCAATTGAAGTTGTCCAACTGGTTTTAAATGTATTATATTGTATACAGATATGCATGGACAGGCACAGATGATATGCCCTGGTGGTATGTGTTGGGAAAAGGAAAGCAGGGGAGCAGTAATTTCTTCCTCATCTCTGATTCTATTGACTAAAGAGCTATTTCATTTTAGCCATTATTTTAATATTAATAATAACCAGAACTGTTACCAATATGTTGAAGGCTGTGCACAAAGTCTCACTTCCAGAAAGAAGGAAGCTAATTAAGCAGCAAAGCATAATTACAACTACAATTTCAAAACTGTATGTGATCTCAAACTACAACATATCTAACAAAATGAGGGTCACCAGAATCTGTAATAAAGATCAGCCACGGAACCTTGTCTTCTTACTAAACTATCACTGCAGATCAGCCATGGAACCTTGTCTTCTCACTAAACTATCACTGCAGATCTAAACTATCACTGCAGATCAGCCATGGAACCTTGTCTTCTTACTAAACTGTCAATGGACATCTCTTGGCTTCCTCCAGTGTCAGTCTTCAGGCTTTGGACAGACTCCCTCTAGATCTCTGCAAGGTTGTATCTTCTTTCCAGGCTGCTTGCATGCTCTGCCTTTGCTCTGAGAGCTACAGCAGCCTGACAAAGCATGCCAGTGGTGAGCTGAAGGTGCCAACTAGGCTGAGCACCATGCACATTTCCCTTATCTCTGGTGGCTGCACACTTCTCTTTCTGCCTCATCCTTCCTTTGGCAAATCCTCAGGCAAGGACTGTACACTTACTCTGTGCTGGTGCAGTGCCCAGCATAACAGGGATCTGGACCATCCCTAGAGCTCCTAGGAACTTTGGGTTAATAAATAATAATGGTCATCTGCAAGCAAGAAATTGCTTTGAGGATCTGGGGCAAGGGATGTTTTCTGTGGCCCAACAACCGTGGCTTGCTGCCCAGAAAGTCAGTAAAAATATTCCATGTACAGATCTGCAGATCCCAAATGCAGACAGGCCACTGCAAACAGTGAATTTACCCCCACACACCCTGAGAGCTATCATCAGATATATTTTTTAAGGAAGAAGTGCAGTCTTTAATTGTAAGTTTCCTGTTTCAGTTCATTTTTCATGTTCTAAAGCCAGCGGGTGCTTCATTTGTAACAAGCATTTATAACTTTGTCCTCAAGATAGCTGTTTAATTTCTTTCCAAGCAGTGCATTTTTAAACTCATTACACATATGTATGTCTGTGTGCTAAGGCCTTACGTGGTAAAAATTAAAAGCTAACTTCACAACAGCAGAGTAAGGCTCTCCCTGTGCTTTTCCTCATTACCAACCTTGTACAAATTAGAAGCACATTAGCCACTTTGAAAATAAATCCGAGTGCCTTCAGCCTCTTCTCTTTGGAGTTTTAGTTTGAAGATAGCAGTGACATTCCACTGGCTAAGCCACTTGAGTGAATTTCCTGATTTTGCTTGGTTGCTTAATTTCCTGTTGGGCTCACATTTGGCCTAATTCAAGACAAAAAGAGCCCTATAAATGGGATGAATGATTGAAATTGCAGAGCTGGACATAGTAATTTGATTGTAGTTCAGCATGTGCCTCTGAACAGAGGTAGAATTTCTGAGACACACATATAAGTAACTCTAAAAATATCTTGAATTCAGCATTTTCTTCCCTTATTGAGTTACCTATCTATGCATCCAAATCTATTATCAAAGGTCTTCTTGTGTTTAGGCTTTACTGTGTGTCCATGACAAGTTTCCCCCTGTTATGATATCACTCCTAAGTCTCTAAAACAGGAAAAAAACATAGAACAATAGGAAGTGCTCTGGTCTGTTATTCATAAAAGCTCTCTAGCAGTCCTTTGGAGTACATTTGAAGCAGATCCCCTCTGCATCATTTTGCCAGGCATAGTCTTTACATTCAACATTTAAATACTCTGGATGGTGAATGGGACTAAATAATGCTGTAGCAAAAGCCTATACTTAATGGATACATAATATATGCAATTTAAGGCTCTAACCTGATTATGCCACACATTTTTCCACTATATTGCTTATCATGCTATACAAAATCTATGTTATAAAAGCTTGAAGTAAAACCATGGGCTTTTTTCTGATGTTCCTTCCTCAGTGAAGAACACTTCTTAGGTGGGTTTATTTAGATCAGTGGAAGACATTGTGAATTAAAAGAGATACTTTGCAGTTTTATCTGGACACCAAAAGCCTGTCTCAGAGTGGTATTTTCTGAGCAGAGCAGGCCTGTCAGAAAATGGAGTCCTTCCACAGCACTAGCTGTGGTCCAGGAGCTGCCTAGCATGTCACTGGTATGGGGTTGGAAGCTTTAAGGATTTAAATTCTGCATAGATTGAGACTAAACTCAGACCAGGGCAACACCCAGTAAATAAGGTAAATTTCTGTAATATCAGTTATTTCAACATTTTCTGTCAAGGACTTGCTGGTGGAATGGGTACCAAATTATTAATATAGGTGAACTGAACATCTACATTTGTTACACTAAAACGTTAGCTAGGATGTGGATACTTTGGCCTGATGGTTCTGAAAGGGCTGTTGGGAACTACATTTCAAGCAGCCTGATTTGCTTCAGACATGACAGAGGGATCCTGCAGGAAATGAAAATGCTCTGTCTTCTTTCCTGAAAAATATTCATAGTATTCTGAAGCATTACTCTTGTGTATGTCCTTCTTTCAAGATGGTCTGTTAGTGGCAGGGATCTTGCTGTCTGGTTAATGGCCTAGAACATCATCACTGTTTACAGTTATTTCTAACAGGAACTGAGATCAAAGATCAAGTTAATGGAAGAAAGAACAATGAAAGATGAGAACCAGTCCTCAGCTAACCCTTGCAGAGCTTTGTCTGATAAGTATTTTTCTATCTCTGATGACTATAAGCCAGATCTTGAGATCTTTGTATTTAAAACTACATCAGTAGGGCTGCATTTAATTTGGGCACATTTTTAACCCACTGCCCTTTCACTTATTGAAAAATCCATTTTCCCTCACAAGAGCTATATGATACTGCCTCTAAAAATACTCTGCCTGGGCATCCTTACAGCCGTGAACCAAGTATACTAGCTTTTTCATTATTATGGACTTGGATTAAAGCTGCATCATCTTCTGCATTCTTGCAAATAGAATAATATAGTTTGAGACTATATTATTATATTGAGGGAAAATACTTTTTCAGAAGAGCCAGGAACACATGGATCCAACAGCCTCTTGCAACTTTACAAACAAGGTAGTTCTGACAGTGAGCTTCAGATTTCCATCTGTATAGCAGCAAATTGAAGAGTGTGTATGTAACATAAACATGACCAAGATACTATGGCAGATTTGGGTGGTTCTATTTCTATGTTATTTTTAAGCTAACTAGGAGCAGCTATGGTTTAAATAAAACCTGTCACTTCCACGTAATTGAAGAGGGATTTGCAGAAGATGCAGACACTTTTCATGCCAAATGTTGTGCATGTACAGAATGAGAACCGACAATTACAGTTAATTTCTGAGCCCATATTCCATACCCAGGAAGAAGCAATGTGCCTCTTTGTCACCACAGATGCGTGGGGGAAGGGGTTTTATAGGGGGTTCATGCATTTTTTTTCTATGCTGTCAGAATCTGGAAGTTTTGAAAAACCTTGGAATTCTTTTGCATGCATCTGTCCAGGCTGGCAAGAAATTGCTCTGTCTAGCAAAGTCTGCAGGCTGGGTCAGCAGAGGGTCCAGCAGCATTTGAGTGCTTTAACTAAAAGTTAACAACAGACAAAAGCAGTGACTGTTGCATTCCACCTGTTATCTCTGCGAGTCAGCATCAGTGCCTTCCCCCTCCAGCTTCCCTGCAAGTCCTGGCAGCACCGAGATAACATTTCATTCAAGATCTGTCCGTGTCAGGTTATCGATAAAGTTATAAAGTTATAAAGTTAGCAAAGCGAATACCTTGAGGGAGCAAGGCTAGATTTTCGATTTGCCTAATTTCTGGGCCGAGTCTAGCCTGATATAAGTCCAGCTGTCAGTGTTCTTCCTCACCCAGCTTTTAGAGGATGTTTTTTGCAATAACAGGACAGGAGAGGGGGTTTGGAGAACACTTTGCAGCAATGGTGGCTGACTACTGCCTTTCTGGTTACAATTAACAGCACATTCTCACAAACTCTCTCCGATTCTGCTTGTTCACAGGCCTGGGGCAACCAGAATGTCTTCCTTTTGTCCCACACTCCTTCATCACCATGGCAACAAATGGGCAAATATTATAAATAACTCTTTTTTTTTTTTTTTTTTTTTTTTTTTTTTTGCAAGTAGACTGGTAAGTTTTCAAGACCACACACACACAGAGACTACAGGTAGTTGGGGTATTAGCATTTTTAACTGGGTTTAACCAGTAACTTGGGCTGTGGCCCAGATCTATGCCAATGCCCACAAAGTCACATAGCACATTGGTGACTACCCAAATATTTGGGCAATGCCCAGTGCCAGCCCGTGGCTGTTGTCATCAGCAATTAAAGCGAGGTTGAGGTCCTCTGTAGAACCACCCTGAGCTCATCCTGGTTGTGCCACTGGTAGAAACAAAGGGCAGCTCTTGTGCAAGGGTTTAAAAGTTGAACTTACACTCCCAAGGGAACACTGCAGTCACTATTCACCATAGCCTGGGAAGGAATGTCACCATCTGCTTTAATAAACACTGGCCCCAAATGGCAGGGCAAAAGGAGCAACATCAGTAGCTCACCGGACACTGGGAATTTAGGGAGGGGATTTACCTGCCTTTGTGCAGGTCGAAACCCTTGCATCAAGGAGAACCCCACTGGGCAATGCTCTGCTGTGCAGCAGCAATTGCAGCATCAAAGCTATAGGCAAACATGGACTTCTGACTTCTGGTTCAGAGTCTGGGAAGAGATCCTTGCCAGCTGCAAGTGTCTTGGCATGGTCATTAGACTGATGGATCATCTGGCATCAGACCCGAGGAAGCTGGAAGGCTCTCATCTGCAACCTCTGGATCCAGAAGCTAGCCAGAAGGTCTTGAGTCTTTCCCTAACCTGCAGTTGGTTAAGCACCCTGGAACATCTGTATCACTAGAGTATTTCATGGGAAAGTTTTCTTCTTGTTGGTTACGTGTTCCTGCTTGCACATGCTTTTTTTCCCCCTCTGTATCTAGACCATCTATTCTTTTTAAGTGACAGCTACTGAAAGCAGTAAGCTGTAAAAACACGTACCACCAAGAGTTATAAAGAAAAATCTCTTGGGAGCCAGTAAAACAAACGCAGTCCCAAACACCCTGCCCTTGCCCGCATTGCCAAACCACCTCTTTTTCTACTACCCTGCCAACAACTCAATTCTTCCACAGTACCTACAGGGAGGGAGGCGGCAGCAGATTAGAAAGCCAGGCTCCTCCCTCCCCGAGCTTCCCAGCACTGCTGCCGGCCTGGGGAACACGGGGGAAGGGGAGAGGAAAGGCTGGCTCTGCCCTGCTTAGGAACAAGCACGTTTTCAGCTGTATAAAATATATGAAATTCCGATCTCGCTTGAGCCGGTGTTGAAAGATTTCAGCAAGGCCAACACTTGACCTTTAGCAGACAATAGCCCCGCTTCGTTGTTGGGAGCGGGCGGGTTTCATGCTCGGTCCCCGGCGCGCTCAGCGCTGAGGCTGCGGGCGGGAAGCGGCGAAGGTTCGGGGATTTCTGATTGTTCGGTGATGCCACCTGCTGACTCGAGGGCGACAGTAGCCAGTGGATCAAAAGTCTTTTCACGGAGCCCTGCTTTTAACTCCGGGGCTATTTATATTAATGGGATCATTCAATGCATTTCACTCATGTTCTGATTTAGAGTCCAAGGACAGACCCGAGTTACAAATCCCAAGTGAACACCATAAGATATATTGGACATCAACTATGCTGGCTCATTGTGCTTCATTTGAGTTGCAACTACAAAATATAATGAGGAGGTGATTGAAAAGGTCCTGATACTCAAAATATTGAAATGTCATGTTTATAACACACTGTGCTTTTTCATCGCTGGTGTGAGCTGCAAGCAGTAGGTACCAGCACTACAACGTGTCTTCTCTGACCAAGAAGGTAAGGGGGGGAGGGGAAACAAAAGTGGCTACCTCCAAGGGAGGCCCAGATCTTACTCCCTCTACAAACAAGGATGATTTCATCTTCCATAGCAAGATGTGTAGAATAGTAAAGAGGCCCCCATCCAGAGAAAGGCTCCAAATCATTTACCTTGCAAAGCTTGGGAGAGTTCAAACACAGAGCTGGGGTGAACACCACATCGCTAATTTAATCTTTTAACAAAGTGAAAAATCACGACCCTTTAATCTAATAAAATTCTCACGTCCCAGTCTCATCCCATTACACCAGTGCATCTGTGCTTTTCACTGCCTCCCTGTCTGGACCAGAATCCTGTTTCCACCCCCATCTCTGGCTGAACCCTTTTATTGAAGTATCAACTTCCTTGCAGGGCATATGTGCTCCCAGCACACCTCAGCTATTCCTGCTGCTCTGCCCATGCTCTGCTGATCCCCTCACATCCTCTCAAGTTCTCTTTCCCTTAGCTCTAGTTCTGCTTTAGCTCCTGGCACCAGCCTGATTTGCCAGCTCCATAAATAACTGTTTGTTCAGGTCTCTACCAGCACCCGCAGCAAATCTTTGCATCATGCTTCTGAGTTCCAGGTTGACAGGGTACATTTTTCAGAGGCCTTCTGCCATGGGCAGCTTGACACTCTCCAGCGCAGTAGAGCCAGGCACTGCAAAACCTTTGCATCGCTCTCCTCCTTCTGGAACCTTAATGGGGTCTAATTTTTGTGCTGGCCTCCCACGCACTTAATAAAAGACGCAGATCCAAGCAGGCTTTGTGCCCAGAACACAATTAAGCATCCAACTGTCCAATCTGTGTGCCCAAATCCTCGGCATTCCCGGGGGTTCTCAGGTGCAGGTTCACACTGGTTCATCAGGTTTCCATGGGGGGGGGAATGTAATTTAGCTCTTTCACTCTTAGTCATTGAAAAGAAAAGGGGAGTAAGTGAAGCCTGTCGTTGGCTGTAGGAATGGCAAACAAACCAGGCATGATTCTTTATCTTAAAGTGAAATTTGCAAGTGAACAAGGCATTATAATTGATGCAGATTTGCAGATATAAGGTGAGGCTATTCTGTGTTTACCTTTAAATGACAAACCTTATCTTGCTTTTCCCATCCCCTCCCTTTTTCTCTCCTTACACAGCAGAATGCTTAACAATAATTTCTTCAGATCCAGTCCTTGGGACTGATATTCCCCATAACTCCAGCAATTTTTAGAGCAGCTGAAGATATTTAGCAACCCTGAAGAAATCCCCACCATCAAACCTTTTTCTTTTTTTTTTTTTTTTTTTTAACACAAGCTGACCCCACAAATGCCATAATACCTGAGACAAGCAGTTTTGCTCTGTGCTCTGAGTTAGTCTGTGACACTAATAAAAGTATTACATGTGATGGAAACAACCCAAATCCACAACACAGAAAATAACTGGTGCATTAACCCACAGGAACGTGTGGAAGGACACAAAGTCTGCCTTACTAATGTAAAGGTAGATAAAGATATAAATAAACAAATAAATAAATAAACTGAAGATCTATCACAAGGGTTTAATTCCAGAGCTGAATGAAACTCAAGCTCTGGACTATTAATTGTGCACCCAGCTAAACTGTCAGTGCCTTTCATCATATAGCTGTGACCTGTGCCCATAAGTAGCTTCCTGGGGAATGCCTGGCATGGCTTCTGAGATAGCAGCATTCCTAAAAGGCAGTATGGACAGCCCAGAGACAGCCCTGGCTCTCTGCATGGTCCTCCAGCACTATCTCAGCAGGCTTTGCATCCTTAAGGATGTCTGTGCCCTCCTCATGGTGCACACCAGGGCTCACTATGAAAACACCATCTTGATGTGATCCAGCACAGCCTTTGCATTGCCTTGGACACTTTGAACCTCAAAGGGACACCACATGAGCCAGAGAAGACTTCAGCACCATAGATGTAATATATGTAGTCAGGCTGTGACACTTTTATTTGGGCCAGAAAACATCTGCTCCTGTTTAGCAACATAGATGTCACCAGGGAAAATAACATTTCCACCCCCTAGGACTTAACCAGGAGGCAAAGTCTTACAGTATAAACTCAGTTTAACCCTGACTCTGAAACACTGAAAACCACAGTGGAAGACTTGGTCTTTTCCATTTGCTGAGGCAGTAAGAACAGGGATGTTAGAAGACAATGGGTAATGACTGATGCCAGAAAAATAGTTTAGGACAAAAGTTCAGGACAAAAGAAAAAGTAAGGAAAAAATATTTTATAATGGTGTTACTAAATGACAGTGAACCATTAGTATACTAATGCATCCATACTTCCTATGTGAGGAAGGACCTTCATCCGTTCAGAAATGGATCCATCCAGAGATGGATTGCAACCCTCCATCCTTCTCTAGTCACACCAACTTCCTTTGCATGTAGTTGGGCATTGTATGGATTTTGCCCCTCAGATGTAACTAAATAAGGAAAGATAAGAGTGTGCAAAGGAATAAAAGCTTCAAAACCACAAAGACTTCAATGCAAAGCAAGATACCACAGGTCCTCACATTTTGAGTTGCATTTTCCAGCTATTGCAGAGGACCTTGAAAATGAGGTATAATTGGACTGAAGTCAACACTGTTCACTCAAGTGTTTGACTACACAGAGGCAGATGATCCTTTGGTGACTTAGCTAAGGTTTGAAAGAAGTGCACAGAGGGAAATAACCCACTGGAGAACCAGTGGAAGCTAAGCACACCTTGGCATGCTCAGCTCTAGGGTTAGGGGTTTTTTTTTGCTTATAACTAGGAATTGTTCAGATTGTTGCAGAATTACTGAAATTGCTCTAGCATTGTTCTGTTGTACATAATAAAAGGACTGCCTCAATGACCAAGTGGGTCAGCCTTACTAGGTTACATACTCTAGGAGCAAGAAGAACCCAAGTCAGGTTTGGTTAACAAGATTTTAAACAAGGTATCTAAGAAAAATGCTTATTTTTGATCAGTGCCTTTGGTGAAAAACAGCTCCTGTTGTGCAAAAGCAGGAGGACGAGGGAGTGAAAGGCAGTCAGACAATGAAGAAAGAGGGATTCAGTATTGCACAGAAGTGTTCATTAGCATTTCTCTGCAGCCTGTTCTGCCTCCATCCTTAATAGTGCAAGGTTCCTGTGGGAAAAAAAAAGAAAGGATGTTTTGCTCAGAAGCTGCCCTGCGGGAATTGGGATGAGAGGGAAGCAGTGAGGATGTTAAGCAGGAGTTTTGCCCTAGCAGGTCTGATAGCAACATGGGAAGGGATATTTGGAAGGCATTGCATTCTGCTGAGATACACTGACATGGCTGGAGTCATCAGACTGGACAGCAGTGACAGGGTGGGCTTCTTGGTCTTTTTGTGAATATTTATAAATTATTTTCCAGAGAAGATTAAGTGTTTGGTAAAAGAGGACCAACCATCCCATTTTTTGAAAGTCTGTCAGTCTCTGCAAGGATGCCCAAGAGCTGCATCCAACACCACACTGTTTCCTCAGCTTGCAGTTTTCCAAAGAACTGTCACCTTCCTCCGTGTCCTGCTCTTCATGGCTGCTGGAAGCCCAGCCTCATTTTTCTGCCCTCACAAATATCCTTACAGCCCTGCCCCTTTCATTATACCCAAATACCATTAACAGATCTTTTCTCCAACTTTCCTACATCCTAAATACTTCCAAATAAACCAACTGCAGCATCCTTACTGATGGAAGCTATGAAACATCAAGCCTGGGAGTCTGAAGTGTGATAGGACAGTTATTCCACATTAGAGTAGATCAAGTATCCCACACAGTCCTACCTGGCTGTGGTGGTAGGGTTAACTCCATTGCCACCTTCTCATGCCCTGTCCCAAGGTGGCCAGGCCTAAGGACTGAACTGGCACTAAAGATCTGGGCTTTTTGTCTGGTGCACTGTGCCTCTTCCAGACTGAAATCACTAAACTTTATTGGAAGCAGGTGAAAATTACATGTCCCATCTCTCTGAGGTGATGTGTGATCCCTGCTGCAAATAATGACAGGTGAGGGTATTTGATATTTTAAAGTGGCCATCAGGACTTGTCTGTGCTGGACTTAACTCACAAGCAAAGTGTTGAACCCTCACTCAATGTTCCTTTTAATCTCTTGTTCTAGCAGATGTTTATTCTGTGTATAACTCTGCTAGAAACAATCAAGCAAATAACATAAAGATTTTAAGTAATTAATGAGTAAAAGATTGCATTTTAAAACTCTGGTACACTTCTGTGTAGTTGTTTAGCATCTGCCAATCTGTGGGGTACATACTGTGAATGTACATTTGCTATAATGGGCAGATCTGAAAAAAACAGAAGGTTGTAGGTTTAATAAGGTGATAGTTTTTAATTTTATATAAGTATATTGTAATTTTTAAAAATTATTATTAGCTACATATTACATTTTCAATGCTTGGAGTGAGAGTGAGAGAGAACATGAGAAAAAAAGTAGTTCTGGGTGTTTATTCTGAAGAAGCAAAAGTCTGAAAACACTTGGAAATAACAGTTGCAGAAGTTCTACCCAATCTTTTTGATGCTAAGATTATTGGTGCAAATTAAGGCAATGCTGATTCTTTCATTCCAATTTGGAAATAAAGACTGGATGAGGATTCACAGTAGAGACCAAAAGTAGCTGCTACCAGCAGTGCTGTTGGCAGGAAACACTAAACGAGATACTTCTCAGAGCAAAAAGGAAGCACCCTTAAGGCACAGCCTGTTTATTTGTCTGGTTTAGAGTAATCTTAAGCCTTTGCATGTTGGTTATCCAGTCCAACTCCAGATGTTAAGTCTGGCTGGCTGGAAGGAAGAAGGGAAGATATGCAGAAGATGCACCAGATTTTCAAGATTAGAAGTTATGCAGTCTTGGGCATTCATAAAAGATGGGAGCTCACCAGCTCTTCCACATATGGGATGGAGGTTTGAAAGTGGAAAACAGCTGCTGCTGTCCTGTGCCACCTCCCTAGGCCATGGAGGTTATGCCACTGGCCCACCACAGCTAGAGGGGGAGAAGGATCCTCATCAGGGAAACTCAGCTAGCTGGTGGAGTTCGAAGTGACGTTGGACAATCTCCTCATCTCATCCAAGGGAAACATCACTGACTACCAGACTACATTTGACCTGTGATGACAGCTGGGCTGCCCTGACACCCACATCTTTCACCTGGGTCAAAGAGCAAGTGATATAGTTACTTAATGCAGACAGCCTTGAAAACACAGTCAGCAGTGGTGGACGAGGTACCGCTGTGATTGACACTGAATGCACACCAGGCTTGCCCGAGGGATTGAAAGGAAAGCAGCTCATAAGGCTGGAGAGGGTAAATTTGTGAGATAGGATTTCCTGTCTGTGGATGATGTTGGCTCAGTTGCCACAGACATCCCCATGCCTTGGCATGGATGTTAAATTGCAGACTGAAGAGCCATGCTGAATTTGTCTCGTGGATCGTCCCCTAGCAGCTGCAAGCACTGGGTGCTTCAGAACAGGAGGAGAAAAGCAGGGAGTATCAGCATAATTCAACCACAGGAGATGTTTGTTCATTTACAAACATGAGATTTGTATCTCCTTTAAATTAAGGATATGAGCAACTGAGAGCAGCAAAACAAGGCAGTATGAACCTCCCCAGAGTGTTCAGAACCAGCCTTGCTTGATTTCTTTTTTTATTTTTTTAAGAAGAGTTTCAATTGCAGTACTGGCAAGAGTTCAAGGGAGCTCTAAAAACCCCCTCTTATATCCTGATATTATTTAACAGGGCTGTGGACAACTAATGCTTCATCTTCAGTTTCTTCAACTATCTTTGAAAGAAATGCTATCTGAAATGCTTCCCAGATGACTGGATTCATGAAAACAGATGTATTAGGAAGAGTCATTATAAATAACCAAAACTGCTCCAGCCACCCCAGAACCATGTTATTTACACCTGGAAGAGGAAAAATACCCCGGCCTTGGTCTGTGGTGCAAGTTAAAATTATTTTTTATTTATATTGTGATATTAAAAAGAAGCGTCTGTAGATATTTACTGCCTAAAGCAGAAGATCATTTTTGTCTTATAGGTAAAGCACAAGGCAGAAGTGCAGCAAGAGAAGTAGTCCCTGCAGTGCCTCTGACCTCCTGTGTGACATTGGGCAAGTAGTTTCTCTTCTGTGCCTCAGTTTCCAGGGCTGTAGTTGGGGCTGATGTTAACCACCTTCTTGGGAAAGCACTGGCATGTAAAACTCCTGTGTGACTGTCACATGCATTTACTCTGTACAGTAAAGAGTTTCCTGAATCACTCCCTATGACTAATTAGATTTTACATTTCCCCAAGTATCTTCAAAAGGAACGTGAGCTTTTGTCCAGCTGCAGTTCCGTGTCCCAGCTCATTTCACAGGCAGCTCAGGCTGTTCCTGTCTCCTACCCTGGGATGCTGAAATCCTGCACCACACTCTGCACTTTGATGTGGCATTGGCATAAGGAGGATGCTCCCCTCCAGCAGTGCAACGTCCAGGCAAGGACAGGACGTATTCCATGGCTCTTGGGCTGCTGCCACTGCCTCCTCTTCACTTTTCCCTTCCTGTGGCAATTATTGCTCATCAGCACAGATTAACAATTGCACAAGCAAACCCTTGGAACAAATTAATTCAGGGCCAAGGGCCAATCTTAGTCAGTAGAGCTCTGCCACCAGTTTTAAATGGGATTGGGATTTAGCCCTGCAGCCTTCCCCTGTGCTTCCTCTTTTCACCCATTCATGTGCTGCACATGTGTGGTTTGCTGGCAGCTCCTGCAGCTTTGGGATGAGGCACTCCCAGGTAGGAGCTCCAAAAGTTGCTCCCATAACCTCCTGGCATTCTTCTCCACCCACTCCCTGGCTCTGTCTTTCTGCTAAGAGTTGTTCCAGACATTTTATGTTGGTTTTTTTAAAGGTAGAAGAATAAAGACAAAAATAGATCTTAGTTCATTCATAAGGTTTCTGTTGGGCTGTGAAGAATTTAAAGGTCCTCTCACCTCCTCTCTTGTTTATCTAGTAGCCTCAGGCCTCATCTACATGAAAGAGTTGCACCCATTCAACTAGATGTTAATTTAAACCAATTCATTATACTACTGCAAACCCTGGAGCAAGCAGAGGGATGGATGATGCTCCTGCACCTCGTTAAAACCAGACTCCTATTGGGTCTCTTTAATCTGATGAGAAACTAAACCAAAGTAAGGAGCACCAATGGACAGGTTTGCTCTGGTTTTACTGAACTTAAGGAAAAGAGCAATGCAAATCACACCAGGGAGTTCTCACTCAGCACAGCTCTGCTGCTCATTCGCCTGCAGGGACCAAGTCATCACTTGAAAAGAATGCCTTCCATTCCAACCCAGCTGTCTCTGGTGCAAGGCTTCCCTTTCTTGCAGAAGAGGAGCAATCTGCCTCCATCTTAATGCTCTGGAGAGGATTTTTTCAGGCAGTTGGATAAAGACACTTCAGCAGACAAGCTCCAGCAGATCCAGATGCACTGGTGAAAGTGCTGCTGCACAGCTGCCAGAGAACAACCGGGGGGGTGGCTAAGGCCACAGCCCAGCACCTTCACACAAACTGCCAAGGACGGGACAGGAATGGAGGTGGCAGGTTTTGCAGGCACACTGCTGGCATGCCATGACTTTCCACACAAGGGGAAGCAGACAAGCTGGGAGCAAAAACTTCTCGTTCCACCCCAGCAAAGATCTCCAGAGTTGATCTGTCCATGCCCTCAATCCTGGCCTCAAGCTCTGCTATTTGACAGAGATCTGGAACCATCAAAAAGTTCTCTGGGAGCTTTCAAGATACAACCAGTACTGTGAGCCTTTCTTTTGCACTGGAGTATGTTGTGGAGGTCTTATACCTCTTACCTATCCCACAGGCTCTATTTCAGGTCTTTACTCCATGACCTGTGTCCCTGCAGGAGGTAATAAAGTCTTAACACTGTTTCTATACCATGGTAATGGTGGTTAAATAAGTGGCCAGATAAAGTGTAGTTCACCTGTCAATGGGAAATAAACAAAATGAAAGTGCAAGGAACGCCACCCCAGAGTTCCAAACAAAGTCACAATTCAGTGAAAAAAATCCCAGAAAGGAAAGAGGGGAGGGATGGGACTGGAGCATTCTCTTTTCATTAACCAGAGAGGACTAAGCCACCTGTTGTCAATTTCTAGTGAGGATTATGAAGAACATGAAGCCAGACTCTTCTCACAGGTGCCCAATGAGAGGATGAGAGGCAATAGATCCAAGCTGCCTCAACGACATTCCAATGGATATTAAGAAAAAGTAATTAGTGATGACAGTGGTTAAACACAGGGCCAGAGCGGTGGTGGTATCTCCATCCATGGAGGCACTCAAAACTAAACCAGAGAAGACCCTGAGCAACCTGACTGAATGTTGAAGCTGTCTTTTGAGTGGGGAGGAGGTTTGACCCAATGGTTTTCTTAAGTCCCTGCCAACCTAAATTATTCTGTTTTATTAAAGGAAAATAAGTCAGAAACTTCTTACATGAAGCCAGCTTCCCCCATGTTCCAAACACTGGAGCTAGTAAATTCACCAGGCTGTTACCCAAGAGTTCACTCTTCCTGAAGAGAGAAGGCAAAAAGCAAACTAGGAAACCCATATAAGTGCAAAATGATGACAGTCACTGTGCACAATACCATAGAGCAAACCATAAGATTTTTCAACAGGAAGGTGCAAGTGGAAAAATGGAAGCCTACAGCGAAAACTCCTCAGCCACCACCTACATGCCTAGAAGGCCTCACTGAGATGTCTTGGCTGTGGGGTCCCCATCTAAACTAAGGAACTTGCTAAACCATGTGCTGATGTTGATAACATCAGTTGGCTTTCCCCTGTGTTGGTAGGCACTGGGAGTCTGGGTGTAGGTGGCTGCTGGCTGGTCTGGTTGTTCAAAGCTACGTCAGTGAGACATGTTCTGAGTGGTGCTACACCAGGTGTGTGGACCTCTAGCAGCCACCACAACTCTTAAATATCCACCACTGCAAGTGCTCAAGGCAGGAATAGAAGCAGAGTCTCTGTTAATAGAAGCAAAACCCCTTAGGCCATGTAGGGGCAGTGTAAATGCAAGAAGATTCTCATTATTTCAGGGCAAGAAGAGAAAAAAGTCTAAATTGTTGTGGAAAAAGTATATAGATTTTACTATTACTTGAATATTTGGGGGCTTGTTTATCTTTATATATATATNCAAAAGCATAGAATCTAATGCAGGAAGCCTTTAAGCCACAGATAGCTGGAGGCTAGGAGAGCATACCAGAGAAAGCTCAGAATGTATTTCTGGGCTTACCTTCTTTTCTAGCATCTACCAGAGACAGGACACTGGCTACGTGCTATCTTCCTTTATTAACCAGCTCCTTCCACCACTGGTCAGAGAAAAGTGTGATGGATACTCATCCACTCACCCTAGGGACAGACTCTTGCAGTTTGTCCATACTGCAGCACCTTCAGCTCACACAGGTAGAGGGTACAACCTCCCTTTCATCCCCACCCCTCCCTCACATTGACCCTGGGCTGTGCTGATTCAGATCCCTTCGAGATGCAAACCCTTTTTTTATTCCCCCTGTGGTTTTCTGCCTGCTTAACAAGTTGATTCAACCTGTGCCAGAGCTGGCGCAAGGGAAAGGAAGGGAAAGCACAGCTGGAAGCAGAGGGGAGAAAAGCAAGATTCTCCCTCAGCATGACAAGCTGTTGTATTTGCTTTTGCCGTAAGAAAACTTCTGCCTCTGGGCACAGCTCCACCCGACCCGAAGACCTTTGGTGCATCTATGATTCTGATTCTATGTTAGATGAGTCGGTCTTGGTGTAACTCCCACATGGTAAGGGGATTACAGTGTTTGGCAGTATTCCATGCTCATGGTGGATTGAAGAATTAATTGGTTTAAAGTATGACAAGAAAGAAGAGCATGTTTAGGGAAAGTTTTCTTAAAGAAAATAGTAAAGATACTGAAGCACTGGAAATGATTCCCTGGAGAAGTTTCAGAACCTCAGTGGTGGCTCTGCGTTTAGGAAGAAGTCTGGCAATGTGGTGGGTGAAGATGATCCTGCCTTGGGCAAGGGCACTGTCGTGAGGTCTTTCAATGATTAAATTCTGATGGGTGTTACCTAGACTGTGTTTCAGCTGATAGCTTGAGTCGCCTCTTCCACCATACTCCACACAACGGATGTGGTTGGAAATGACAGCCAGACTAGAAGGATGAGTAAGGAATGCAAGAATGCAAAAGCAACTAACAGATCTTAAATTCCGTTTGGTTCTGACTTTTGTAAACAATTTCCAAGTGTCTATGACCTTCAGCACAACACAGTCCTCTGTGGTTGTGCAACAGGAACAGAAAATGAGTCTGCTGCCACAAGGTAAGGGTGAGTGTCTTTGACGAAGTAACAAGTGATAGGGCAAAAGAAAATGGCCTCAAGTTGCACCGGGAGAAGTATAGATTAAATATTTGTAAAAAAAAACCATTCACAGAAAGGTCTGTGAGGCACTGGGACAGGCTGCCCAGGGAAGTGGTGGAGTCACCATCCCTGAAGGGATTTAAATGATGTGTAAATGTGGTGCTGAGGGACATAGTTCAGTGGTGACCTGGCAGTGCTGGGTTAACAGCTGGACATGATGATTTTAAAGGTCTCTTCCAACAAGAATGATTTTATTATTTCTTTGACAATGCAATGTAACTGCCAAGGAGGAGGAGCAAGTTCCCAGAGTTCTCACAGAGATTTCTAGAAATCTTTTGGTAATTGCTGTGAGATGCCTCACAGACACCCTCATCTTCTCCTAGCTAATCATGGAAGATGCTAAAGACAATCAAATTACAATTGTAGATGCAAGAATTCACATCTGACCACCCAGCTGAGCCAGTCAGGTGCCTGATAAAGGCTCAATGTTCAGAAAACATATTCATCAAGTCCACAAGAAAAGCTGCCCAGCACAATTTACACACTGCTGTAACCTGGAAAGAAGTTGGACAGAGGCAAAAAACCTGATACAATACAACTTGAATGACTTCTCTGTCACAGGTGATTGTGTCCTTCCCAAACACCTCACCAGGGAGCCATTTAAGTCAGTGGGAGATTTCCATTCACTGCAGCAGAGAAGTGATCTGTAAAGCAGATAGAGATGAGTACCTTTCAGTTCTCAGAGCCTACTGAACTAGCTACCTGGTAGAATTTGTACAAGTGCTGAACTTATTTTCTAGTGCAAGGTGTAGGTACAGTTGAGGGGAGAGGGTGATTAGAGAAGGAATCTTAATGAAGTTATTTTAAAAAGCATAAAATCGATACTCCTATTGCCAGGAAAATGACAGGATTGTTCCTACTACGTTGGTCTGAAGGCCAGTTTCTGTTTGCTCAAATAGTGTTGCAGAAAGTTGACAGAGGCTTAAGAAATTATACCAAAGTGGGGAGCATAGTTATCACTGGGCTTGCCTTTTCTTTGGCTAAAGAGGTTTGGAACTCAGGCAGTAGTATGCTTTTGATGGTGAAGAGACACCTTTTCTCAGACTCCTATACACAACAGAGCTCTCAGTATTTGATGTCTGCTCCATTAAATACACCCACCCCAGTACAAGAGATGAAATCTTTGGACACAGAGGATAAAATGCATTTCAGTTGTATTTAACATATGGTGCAGTTAATGCATTCTCACAGCTGTAAAATAAAGAAAGTGAGAATATAAACAGTTTCTTCCAGCCAGCCTAGACATGCTGACAGAAGAAACAAGAACCTGTATCTCATCTTGTTTGGACAGAATGGGAAAGATGAGGGGGGGACAGCCAGAGCAGCTGCACATAACTATGTCTGTTTCAAATTCAGAACAAATCATCTTCTTGCTGTAATTCCTGACAGATCATTTTCTTGTCCAACAATTTTTAGGTTGATCCTGCAGGACTGCTGGGATAATCATCCTGACACTGCAGATAACAGGATTGTGATCATAAATCTCTAGATTCAAGTACATTCACCATGGTTGAGTGATCACCAGCATTTTAAGAGAATGAGAATATTTTTCCCCCGAAAAGAAGACAAAACGAAGAGCACATCTGCAGAAAGTGAAGCCTCTGAATTACAGAACAATGCATCATTTTTATTTTCAATTTGCCATGTGCTCCTTATCATTTCACCCACATTCTGCCCACTAATCAAGGGGAGAAGGCTTGGCTGGTGCAACTTGTTCTGGAGAGATCTGTTTGTGGCTGTTGCTATTGCAGCAACAGCAAAACCCCCTTTTTTATAGAAGAATCTAAGCTCTGTCCCAGAATGTGACTTATTCTGAGAACAATTATTTTTTTATGGAGTGAAGGAACATGAATGCACTCAAAGCCTTGACAATACCTACAGTTTGGGCCAATTCTACAGTTAACCACAGTCCTACACGTCCTTGGTGACCAAAAAAATTATCACCTTCCCACATGAGAGGAATTTGCCAGTAACAAAGGTGTGCTGCTCTGTGACAGGCCACGTTACACCACTGCAGCCTTGCAGCAGCACAGGGCAAGCACTTTAACTGAGATATTGCTGTGCAAAGAAGAAGGGGCTCTAAGTCTGGATTTACTCCCATCCCCAAGAACCTCACCAACAACCAAATCTTAAGTCTATTAGTAAACAGGTCTGTTCAGTTTGCAGTGAAAGTGACTCAGAGCACAGTGAAAGCTTCTTACCTCCTTCCTTTGCAATGGCAAAGCTCACACAACAGGACCCCTGTCCTCTTGCTGCACGGCTTATATATTCCATGTGTGTGGGAGTGAGTGCTCAGGGATTTGGGAAGGGAGGGGGAAGGGGGAAGAGTCCAAACAAAACATTTAAATGTAATTCCTTTGATAGTGAAGCTGTGAGAGGGCAACTATCAGGGACTTATTTTGCTGTGATATTTCAGGGTCTGTATGGTCTCACTGATCTTTATTAAATACGCTCCAGAAGCAGCATAGAAATCATGGTTCCACCACCAGCATCTCCAGTCATCACTCCTGCAGAGCCAACCTCTCTTCTGCATTGATACACAGCACCAAACCATGCTTCGTTTTCCCCCTTTCTTGTGACTCCATCTGCTTCCCACCTTCTCTTCCAACCTTTGCATACAAGAGGTATCAAACAAAAAAGTGCACTAGCCCTGTCTGCTTTGTGAGCAAACTGCACAACCACCCCAACGTGAGAAAGGTGAGTCAGGGTGTTACACCTGGGAATCGAGCATCCTGCTTCCTGGTTCATTCCTTGACATGCTCGTATGGTTCTTTACATTGTGCCTGATGGATGCACCACATAATCCTGGTCTCCACAGTGCAAGGAGCACAGGGCAGAGATGCCCCAGAGAATGGTGATCCAGCAGCATCACGAATGGTGGTAGAAAAGCTGGATAATGCAGCTACACTGCTTCAGACCCAGGCAGCTCTGTGCACAGCACTCTGCTGAACAGCTCATCCAAGAGCACAGATCACTGCCAGCTCCCATGTGTTTACACCAGAGTAAGTATCTCCCTACCTGCCCTATCAAATAGTAGAAATACCTGCTCTCTCAGGTAGGAATGGTGGCAGTAAGTGACTTTACAAGGGATGTTTTCAGAACAACACACATCTCAAGGCAGTTCTCTGCACTCTGATGTTCACTTCTGTGAACCTGCAGCCCCTGGCTCACAAACTATTTGACACTTTGCCTCTAATGTTGGTTAAATCGGTAGCAAAGGTGACCAAGTAAAAGCACTGGAGGGCCAGGCTGATGTCGTGGAGTGCAGTTTGGCAGAGAAATGCCCCCAGGCAAGACAAGGAAGCAGTCACCTGCGGTATCGCACTGGTTTCTTGCAATGGAAATGAGAGAGGTTTGCAGTTTTCAGCTTTATCCTCTATAAATAGAGGATAAATCTAGTCTCTTCAATAACATACATGAAGGTTTTTCAAGCTGATGTCCAGAAATCACTCTTCTAGAATAAATACAATCATTTGGCCCTTCCTGATAGGGAAAGATGCAGAGGCATGGCAAAGAAACACCAATACAGCACAGGAGCATCTCCGGGACTGCCAGTGCCTCTGACAAGCAGCGGAGTGACGTGCCCGACGTGATTATGGAGGAAAATTTAAAAGCCCTACCTCTCAGACCATTCATTCTCATCTCCATAGCTTAGCTCCCCGGCTAAGCTCCCCAGTACTTCTGCACACTTGATATTTGAATCATTACTACCAGGTTTGTGGAAACGAGAAACTTCAGCCACTCTCCAAACTGCATCTAATAATCTAGACAGGAGGAGGCGTGGGGAGGGCAAGTGTTACCTAGGAGCTTCAGGATTTTCTCCGATAGACTTGGTTCATTTTCTCTGAAGCTTCTGTGTTTTCTTTTTTCCCCTTTCGCCCCACCTCTCTCAATGGTCTAGTGCCCTCTCAGAGTACAGGAGCAGACACCAGCTGGCCCTAGCAAAGGCCACATCCCCCACTGCCTGTGTTGTTCTCTCCAGCTCGGCTATATGGATCTCTTAATTGCATGCATGTCTTTCAGGCTATTCTCCATGCATGAGCTGTCAGCAAAACCTTGCTGGAAACACTGGAATTTCACATTTTTCATGGAGATTTTCCATATCAAATGGGCAGTTTTACATTTTCCATGAAATTCCTCATGACTACCAAATAAAAAAAAAAAATACAAAAAAAATACAGCCCTTGTGTATGGAAGGACTTGCTCAGCCTGCCTTCAGGCACCATTTGAGTGTTAAATGCATGTGTGTGAATTTACTTAGCATATCATTTCAGGGCCAGGATTGGAATATTTTTTTTTGTTGTTGCAGATGACAGCAGAGAAGCCTGCTTTCATCCATTCATTCATAAACTCAACTTGTGGCACTGCACACTGGGGAAGGGATCTTTCGCATCATTTTTAAAACAGAGAGAGTGCAAAGCCCTGTCAACTGACAATATCCATCCAAGCTGTCATTGCCAATCACTTGAATGGACTGCAGCAGAGAGTATTTTCCACAATGAGATACCAATGGGGGTGACCATTAGGTCAGGAATCTTATTTTCTCAGCTCACCAACCCCTGCAAATAAATTCTCACCAAAAGGAGAGAAAAGCCTCATTGATTTGACAAGCGATCAGACACTGCAGTTGTCATTTTCCCAGCAGTTGCTGGCATATTTTTTGCCTGGTGTGTGAGATACGAATTTCCAGACTTAACCTATCGAGTTCTTAAAGGGATCACCCCTTTTTCATCTGCATCCTTGTGAGAAGTCCAACTCAGTGCAATAAGGCTCTGAAAGCAAAATACCATTCTCAGCTTTAATGTGTTAGTGGTTGATCTACCACGAAGTTCACACAGGGCGTCCACTTTGTTGTTAATAGTCAGATGTATTCACTCGACCTGCAAGTTTTTCCCCTATCAATACCAATTTTAATTTGCAAAACACATCTTTACAAAGTTTGTGGGGTTTTTTTGTCTTTATGAATGCATCAAAAGCAAGCCAAGAGAGGCTATGAAAGCAAGAAAACTTGCCTTCTTTGATGAAAGAAGTCACATTTTTAGGTGTCTATCTTCTTAGACACATACATCGAATTTTCATAACTTTTTATGCACTAGTGCATAAAAAATACCTGGTTTTTAAAATGGAATTCCAAGAAAGGACCTAAATTCTACTTGTGGTTCTAGAGAAACAGACTGGTGCTGGAAGACAAAGTATATCTTACTACATGCTACTCAAATCCACTTCACCTCTAAGAATTACAGCTTGACAGTTCATGTTAGATTTGTTTGGGAGTTTTTGGAGGGAACATCTTAGCACCAGCCAAAATTACTTTATTTAATGATATAAAAACATTGACTTTGCTGACATTTTTACAGGAAGGTTCTTTGTAAATATTGTCTGACCCCAAGGAGAGCCCCAAATGAAAACCAGTTCAGAGCCTTCAGGGATGCAAGTCATTGGTTTAAACTGCCTTCTCCACAGCAGGCACAGCAAGGCTCTGAATCCCAGTTCCCGAGGGACGTCTTCACTTTTGCCACTAAATCCCAAAGTTTGGAATATAGAACTTGTTTATGTCCTGAGAAGTGTGTCCCTGCCACTTTCTGAAGAGCTTGCCATCTGTTTGAACACAACTACTTCAGCCGGCCCAGATTTCGATTTGTAAAACCTGCCATTCCATCCAGCTATCTTCTATTTATTCCCAATAATAATAACTGCCTTGGGTCTCAATCTGTGGCATGATTATTATTCAGAGAAAGAATTTCAACCAACCACTAATATTAATGCTTAGGGCATATATAACAGCTTTTTATAATATAAAAAAAATGTTCATCCCAAGAACATACCTGTACTTACTATTGGGAGGATAACTTACCAGGTCAGAATGTTTCTTTGTACATATTCTAAAGAACAGTCAGAATGCCATTAAAAATAGATTATGGGTCAGGTGAAGCCTCAGCTCTATTGTTTACACTTGATGCCACACTTGGCCCAGCATAAAGATTGTTCCTGACAGTTTAGAAAGAGGGGAAGAAGTTTTATGGTTAAATGTCGTAAGGATTGCAAGTTACTATTTTGGTGAATTGACTGTTTGACAGGCTTAGTATCAACCACATTGAGCATCTTCAGACCATTCCTGAGTTAAGTCAGTAGTGTGTATTTTCTTACTAGTCTTATCTTGGGAGTACATTGGTCCAGAAACTCTAGCAGCACAATGAGGCACAAGTCTGCTTCCAGATAAGCCTGGCTGGCTAAATTTTTTTTTTTCTTTTCTCATTCCAGACAAGTGCTCAAGAACAGGGGACCAGCAGAATGACATTTTATTTCATATACATCTATTAATTCTAGCTATACAGCTATTAATTCTAGCTTTGCCATGTCCTTGCATGCAATGTTTGACGGTCTCTTGGTTCCTTTTTCTAGCCTTCTTTCCCCTGAGCAGTTTGTGATAACCTCAACATACTCCTTTCAGTTGCTGCTCATTCCCTGCTTTGATTTCACATCCAATGCTCTAACTACAATGCATAATCTAAATTCAGACAGCAATGCTTTTAGAGGACTCACAATTTAAAACATGTAAGAGAAAAATGTATTAGAACAGATGTCAAGGTGTATGGATTTAATGTTCAGGAATATTCTGAAAATAGTCCTGTAATTAATTAATTTTGCCTGGGAAATGTCAAACCCTTAGGAAAAAAATATTAATTTTCTCTATTCATAGCAAAAGTTAAAAAAAAAAAAAAAGTGTCTCCATCAAGCAATTTAAAGCAGCGTTTTCAGATACTTCCACCATATAGCACTGAGGATTTAAAATGCAAACAGGCTACTACTGTCTGTCAGGAGGACTTTTTTTCCTCTCTGAAGTCCATTTTTCCTCCTTCTGCTGTTAAGTTACTATTATCTTCCATTCCCTGTAATAATGGGCTTAAGATCAAGTGAAACTGGAAATGGAAAGAAGAGTGAAAGATGACAGACTTGGAGGGGTTTTATTGGAACTATGGGCTGCTCCTAGGGTCAGAATCAGTAAGTATAATTAGATTCCTGGCATTTACAACAAATGTAAAGCAACTCTGAGATTTCTTTGTGTGTGTGTGTGTGTGTGTGTGTGTGTGTGTGTGTAATTAAACACGCACTTTTACCGCCCTCTGCAGTGCTGCAAAATTACTTTGATTCCAGCAGCTGAAAGCTGACTGAAAGAGCAGGAGCTACTCTTCATCTCTGGATTGTTTTCAGAAATATGAGCGCAAAGCAGTTTTCAGAAGAAATGGAATAGCCCCTTTCTAAAGAAACACAAAAGGGAAGGCTGTTTTTTTGCTAATAATTAGAGCCATTCCAGTACCTCCCAGGAACTTTCTCAACAGCAACTCGGATAAAGAGCTCCCAGCACAGGCAGATGAACCCCAGTATAACCCTCAAAGTTCCAACTTTCCACTTAAAACAAAGTTATTTTTCAAGGGCATGAACCAACACTTTAGGGATAAATTAATTGCTCTTGTGCTTAAACACCATCTAAGAAAGGTAAATGGCAAGCTCAAAAAAATGAGTAAAATGAGTAATGCTGGTAATCAAAGAATACAGTGGGGGACAGAAGTGACAGATGCTAGATCTTGATTCCTTGCATGTTTTGTATTTAGGCACTACCCAAAAGCCAAAAAATTAAATACTACGTGTATAGAATACATTCTACTCAGCAATATCCCTTTCCTAACCAGTTGAAGTGTACACACTCCAGTCTAACTACACTATTTTCTTTGAAAATAAAATGGATTTTTGGAGTTTACAAAAGTAACTTCAATCTCTATTTGTATATTTTGCCAAAATGATCCCTGTTTGTCAGAAAGTGCTCAAAAAAATATTTTTAAACAGCTAGTAAACCATCTTCTCATATTTTGAGAAACTATAGAAGAAAACACAGAAGAGTAAGAACTTCCAGGAAGCTCAAGATTCTTTAGAAAGGGCAGTTTGGATAAAGAAATGCCTATTCCACCAGCAGTCCCACACAGATCCACACACAAGCATCCATCCTTACTCCAGGTCTGCCTTGCTCACGAACCAGGATATTGAGCTGCATTAACAGCTCAGCAGAGCAGATCATCCTGAAAGTAAGTTTAGTACATACATAGATGAACAAAATGTTGTTGGAATGGTATTTTTGACTTAAAAATGGACTCATGGAACAAAGGTGGATTTAGCTTGGCTTCCTTAGAGAGGCTGAAATCCTTGTGCTGTCAAGTTTTTTTCAAAACATCTGCCCCCTTTAATTTTTGAACTAGCTTTCCAAATGTTTACAAAACAGTACATATGTTCCTTCAAGATTTACATGGCAACAGCTAAATAATGAAGGAAGACCCAATTAATGCCCAGGTGAAGGAAAAGTTGGGTCAGCTTAACTCTTAAAACTGTGTGCCATCCCATCAGCACACATAAACCAATGACCCAGTCAGAGCAGATGGAGCCTAAATTAGCCACAGCTAAGACTACTGTCAGTTAGGCATGGTATGAGGGATGCTGAAAGAGGACAAGACATGGTGTGGAGTAAGAGAAACAAAAACCAGAAGGCACAAATCTATAAAAAGCAGGGTTGACAGGTTCTGCTGCCTACGTTACCAACCTGTTCAGTTTTATTTTTAAAGGAATTTAACCTAATAAGTCTAAAGTTTGACAGCAAAACTTGCCAATTCTCCATCTGAAGCGAACTCCAGTGGATGCAGCTATTCACAGCTGAACACACGGCTGTTATTTTTCTGTAAGATTAGTCTGTTACCAGACATGAACTTAAGCAGATGAGGTTATACCACATTTAACCACAAGAGAGCTTTATTCTATTGAGAAAAAAATAACAAAACACAAACTGCTTTTCATACTCCGCATTTATTGCCTTTGAAAAAACACCCAAATCCAGACAACAGGAGCACTGCCTTTAAATGCAATCCTTAAAAACGAAGTTCTCTAAATAATTAAAGTAAAGGGGAATAATTTGTAGGATTAAAGACACCCCTATGTATGCCCAGGTGCTTCAGGATAAATTCACAAATCTGAGCCTGTTTCACAAACAGTTACTGAACACAAAATACACACATTTCTGGGCTGAAATGGCTGACCAACACAGAACAGGGATGCTGGGGAAGCCAAGTGTGCTGACAGAAGATACCTGAAGAACCTGAACACCACCTCAGGTTTGCTTTAAACAACGCCAGCAGAACCAAGCTCTCTGTAAACTAGCAGGAGCACAGGAAACAGGAACAAGGGATGAATTAGAATCTGTGAATTAGAAAAGGCCCAGTGCCATAGGATCTTACACTCTATGTTCCAGCATAGCCAAGAAGTGCTAGCCCCTGCTGTTTGCCTGGTATCTTTCTATGCTATGCTGTGTAGGCGTTGGGGTTCTTCAGTGTTTTCCCCACCTTCCCCCATGCCCAAAACTTCCCATCAGAGAAAGACTCCTGCATTTCCTTCCTCCAACAAAGTCAGAAGGATTATCACAGAGAATTCAAATGACTCAAAAAGGTCAGTGTAGGTTTGTTTCAATTCTGTGTGCGATAAGAAGGGTGCTGGACGTTGCTGCAGGCGGACGGGCACTCCGGCAGCTTCGCGCCCCCCCCGGCCACCGCAGCGGAGCCTGGTGGGCGGAGCCGGGTGTTTGGCCTGGAAAAGCGCGGGAAGCGCGGGGCGGAGCAGCCGGGGCGGGGCCGGGAGCGGGTGTCGCTGTCCCGGAGCTGTGTAAATACCCCAGAGCCAGACGGTTCGGGGCGCACTGGAGCATTGGAGGCTGCACCCAACGCTGTAATTCTTTGTTCCACGGACTTTTGTCCCAGAATAAAGTTTAAGCAGGAGCACATTTCCTCACATACGTGTTTGTGTGTTATCCTCGCATTAAGAACCACATCGAGTATCAGATACCACATGTAGATGCTGTCTGGAATTAAGATTTGTTTGGTGAAGTTATAAAAAAAGCTTAACAAAAATTGTTTAAAGATGTGAACACTTTTCAGACTAGTAGAGTAATAAATTCTTGTACAATAAGCTCCGAAATGTACACAACTCCTCTAGCTACCACAGTGTGGTATTTGGTTCAACATCAAATTATAATGTGGTTTGGATTGGAAGCGGCCTTAGAGGTTGTCTAGTCCAAGCCCCTGCCCTGGGCATGACACCTTCCACTTGATCAGGTTGCT
>VYZU01084014.1:0-26619 GCA_013401355.1 Ceyx cyanopectus
CCTCACCTCTTTTTTTTTTCCCCCACTCCCTGGAGATATTTTCTTTCAAAGATCATAAAAAGGTATTGGATATTTTTTCAAAGATGCCCAGGAGAGCGAGCAGAAGGAAAGCCAGCCTGCACCACAGCCCTGCGGATAACTGATTGCTTTGCTCATTTTGGTCTGACCCAGAACAAATATGTTTCATTTTTCCAATGAGCTGGTTAAAAAAAAAATAAAAATACAGTCCCCTTATTTCTAGTTTACTTAGAGTTTGGGGTGGTTGGTTGGTTGGTTGGTGTTTTGTTGTTGTTTTTTTTTTCTTTTTCTTTTATTTCCTTTTTAATGCAGGGCAATTTTCAGAACAAAAAGCCAAAATAGAGAATTGAAAAATCATTTTAGAGTTTTCTTTTTCTTGTCAATACAATTTGCCCCGCTCAGTCTGATTTCACAAACCATTTCAGTCACCTTGAAATACCTTTTCCTTTGGCCCTTTCAATGCTAGCCACAGTCATCCTACCCATCTGTGGTCCTCAGCATGCTCCAGCCAGGATGCGACCAACACCCTAACATCAGCACCTCCAGTGTAGGATGCAGCCAGCAGCTCCAGGAACACACTGGTTGCTCGGCTCAATACCGTTTCCCAAGCGAAAGACGCTTCAGACTAGAGCCGAGATGTGGTTTGCCAAAATATTTGACAACATGAAGAGCTGTTTGGCTGTGCGCCAGGAACCCCATTTGAAAAGTGAAATTTGGCGTGCTCCGGCCCCAGGAGCTGTTCCCATGCAGCTGAGGAGGGTGATGGCAGTGCCTGGGGCTGGGGATGTGGCAGAGGGCCTCTGTTTTGAGCCTGTGGACCATGAAAATTCCTGCAGGGGGGCAGACTGCACCTCTTCTGACAAGATCACAGGGCCAAGGTGCTGCTAGCACCCAAGCTTCCTCTGGCAGGACGCCAAGAGCTTGCCTGAGATGGGGCATGGCTCCAGGGCAGCCTGCCCTCCTTCAGCATGGCTCCTGGCTGCAAACTCATACCAGCATGCCTACTGCCAGCTGCCACATCCCACCAGCTCTGGCACAGACTGCAGCTGAGACTCTGAGCTGGGCAAACGAGCACTTCCAGATGCTAACTTTTTTTTTTTTTCCCTGCTTGCAGGTAGCCCAGGGGGCTATGATTTTTGTGGGACACCTGCCTGCCAAAAGTGGTGGCTCACACAAGGAGTGGAGCATGTGGGCAGCATGGCTGCCACAGGGCAGGAAAAACTCCCTGGTGCCACTAAAAAAGGTAGAAGTTGCTCAAAGCCCCTTTGGCAGCAGGGCAGAAGGAAGGCCAGGACACAGCCACACTGCTGCTTTCATTTGTAAATTGGTCAGGATTTAGCACTGGGTAAAACTGTCGCATGGACCTCATCTTTCTCCCTGCACCATAAAGTGCTGAGCACACATCAGGGTGCTGTAAAACTAACTCATAATAAAAAATAAGATCTTCCAGGATGAAAGACTAACCCATTATCCTCAGCACAGGGAGAGGTGTGATATAGGCAAGCAATATTTTTGGAAGGCATCCCTGTCTTACTCTCAGTCTCTCCTCCTGTTCTCACTGTGTAAGGTGTTGCAGATATCTTGGGTGCTCACCCGCCTCTGTCCAGGCTTTTGTCCCTCTGTCACAGCCCTTGTGAGATGCCCAAAGCTGCAGCGACTGTTGGGAGAAATGCTGCTCACTGCCCTCCTGGTCACCGCCCAGCCTCCACTCTTGGGGTGCCTGGGGTTTGTTTGTCTTCAACCCAAACAATCCAGCCTTCATTTACATCACATTTGTGCCAGAAAGAGAATAACAAATTAAAGAGCAAAGCACTGCAGTAAATACAAATCTTAAAGCAGTGAGCAGCATCCCCAGCAGCAAGAACACATGTCCAAGTATTCCAAATCCCGGCACAGAAAGATGGCCCTTCTGGAAGGAGGAAGCAGAAAAGAGGAAACTCTTCTCCGAGATCCCTGAAGCACATGTCCCTGATTTGAGCTATGAAGTAGAGCATTAAGATGGAAAAAAGCCACCCAACCTTTTGCCAGTATGCTGATGTTCATGAAAAGAATAAATATCTGGAAGGAGAGCGACTGTTACTGCTGGAATAACACAATCACAAAGGAACACACCACAAATAATTACACTGGAACTAAGAGGGATGGACGCTTGCTCTGTACGCAATTAGGCACAGCTCTGAGTCAGGGAAATGCACATTTTTCTAGAAACATTATGCTTCTCTGTAGCACAGAAACCACCTCCTGGATGGCAGGATAAAGTTTAAAAAAAAAAATAAAAGAAAAATGGGAACAGAAATCTGCAGTATCATAACAGAAATCACAGATCAATGTGTTTGCCCTAGGAAATGAACAGATACAAATCAGGACTTGGCAGCTAAAGGAATCTCCCAAACAAAGCAGAAACAGCTCAAAAGGGAAGGAACAAAACCAAGAGGGAGAGGAAGGGAAGAGGGAGTGGGCTTTGGAGCAGACACCATCAATCTACACATGTAGAGAAGGAGTCAGCAGCAGTACCTGCCTCCCGACAAGCAAAGGCTGCACATGTAAAAAGGAAGGACAAACAGCCCTGAGAAAATACAGATTATTTGCTTCCAAGGGCTTTTTCTTGCCAAAATTTACAGGCCTGCAGCATTCAGTTAATAGATGGAGCTCCCCTTAGAGCTTCTAATGGAAGAGGCTGAAATGAAAACCACCCGCTCCCTGAGGGAGGAGGGGGTGGGGGGAGGGTCAGATCCAACAGCCTGTGTGAATGTGTTCTGCATCATCTCTGCCGGGACAGACCCCTGGACACCTCATCACATGACCTGAGATAACAAGCTATGTGGAAGTGGGAATGTGGATTTTTAAATTAAAAAAGAAGAAGAAACTGCCTAGCACAAAGGGATCATCACCAGAGTGTGGAGGAAATCCCAGCCTCCTGGCGTGCCCCAGGCATGTCGGGGTTTGCCTCTTCCCCTGAGACATCTCCTGCCTGACCGCTGGTGAACCCCATGGGATTTCTGTGCCTCACCTGCCTTCGGGGCAGAGAGGATAAATCCATTAAATCCGTGCAGGTTGGGCTAGGCAGGGGGCTGCCTTACCACAATATGGAGCAGCACATGCTGCAATTCACCTGAGGATTTAGCCTTCCAGCTCTGCTCCCCAGCAAAGAGGTTTCGCTGACTATATTAAAAGAAGGGTGGAGAAGAAAGGAAATAAATCTATTGGCACAGAATGCTGCTCATATTTCTCTTCAGTTCCCATTGAAATGAGGCAGGCAGGGCAGCCATAGTCCCCAGGGCAATTCTACACTGGACAGGGAAACCTGGGGTCAGCGGCCAGCAAGCACTGTCTTTGCTGCAGCTCAGCACCAACTGGCCATCTGGAGGAGGCACCCATGGCCAGCAACTATTCTAAACATGTTGTAATCAATAACGCAGACAGAGACATGCTCCCAGACTTGTACAGGCTGCCAGGCAGCAAAAGACTCAATGGTGCAAAGAGGGACCCCACCACCTATTAAACACAACAGGCAGCAAACTCCTCCATCGATATTCTGGACACACAGCCTAAGTCCCACCATAAATCACTCCTGATAACACAGAGAATACAACCTTTGCAGAATTGGCGAGGTGTCATGCAGCTCCATGGGTAGTGTTAAATGCAAACTGTTTAATTAACAGGATTATATATTTGCAGTTCCTCTGCAGATGTCCAGCTCTGTCAGCCTGTTCTCAAACATCCGAGGCAGGAGCAACAGAACCCCAGCACCGAGCAGGGCACTGATGGATGTAAAGTGGTGATGGAAAAGCAAGACATCACAGAGGAGCAAGGAGGCTGAAAGCAGAGCAGAGCCCAGCTACAACATCAGGTAAAAAAGCCTGCAAACAGGGTGTGAGGGGACTAATTATTGCACTTGAATACTCCCCACTTGCATATTCAGACCCTTCTATTGCCTATAGCCCTTTTAATTCCCCCAGCCAGCCCTCTCTCCTCTGGTAAGCCAAGCTAGAGAGGGGAAGGGGACTAGGACAAAGAAATCCCACATTTGGCTCACAGGGGACAAGGTGGCCATGAAGATGATTATCTGCCATGCCATTGAATCAGGACTACACAACACATTGCCACCGGAAGGACCAAGTGTAACTCAGGAGCAAAAGCATCCCACAGGACCCGAGGGCACAGCATGCAGTAGAAAGACACATGCAACCACATACATATAGTATGGTGTGTGCATATTTAATGTATTTGCTTGGCAGATGGAATAACTTTGTTAACAGACTATTTAAATTCCTGAGGGGGTACCTGTAACTATTAGAAATTGATTTTATGAGCCTGTTATGCAAACATTACTCTTCAAGGTCTAAAGCATATTGAAATTCTTCCTGTTCTCTTTCAAACAGATGGTGCTAGGAATTTTTTTGAACCTACTCATAGCCATAAATACTACCCGCCAATCCCTCTCGCAAGACAGAAACAATCCTAATTAGAACAATGAGCCCTCACCATCTTTTCCTCATCAAAGAGTTAATATAAAAATGCTTAAAAATAGGATGATTTTGGCAAACCCTTGCTCAGGAGAGTGACTGTGAGTATTCCTCTACACTTGTCATGATTAGACAGAATAAAAAGGGCTTGAGTGCTGTTCACGGGCCTTGGAAACGAGGCAGAGTGCTTGGGATGGCAGCAGGAGCAGGCAGTGTCAGCTGTGGGTAACAGAAGGTTAGAGGTGGGTAAGGATGGGATGCGATGCCAGCAGATTCAGTGACATGCTTTGGTCTTCAGAGCAAACGAACATAAAGAGGGGGTGCATGTGTGTGGAAATCCCCAACAACTGATTAAAAGTCTTAAGGGATTGATTTCTAAGGAAAAATTAAGAGAGTTCTCTCTGCCAGGTTTGCCTAGGTAAGCACCAGCCAGGAACAGGCATCAGGACAGTGGAACTCAATGGGAAACCCCAAATGCCCAGGGAATTTGCACATCTCCAGGAGCTGCCTCCCAGGGCATTATAAGCAGGAGCAGAGGGACAAGAGGCATATTAGTGGTGTAAATACACCTCTGAGCTCCTTTGGGTACCACCCACTTGGATCTGTGGCTGGCTCGGTGGGCGTTCAACCAGAAATGAAATTTTGCTCACTGAGAGATCTTTCAGGGCCAGCAACAGATTCATTAAATGAAGAAGTCAGATTTGTTGCAGGATGAAATTAATTTTGTTCTAGGTGGAAGAGGGGGTAGTTGAGGGAGACAAGGGCTCCTATTCAGGGGAGAGAAACAATACACAGTGTGATAAGGTGCCCAGCCTTGCAGCATGAATAGCAAACTCTGTAGCTCAGATAGGCCACAGGATATTTTTTTTTACTACAGTGCCATTCATGAACAACCCTGAGCTCAAATACAGTCATAAAGAGCATTCACTGAATGGAAAAAAAAAAAAAATCATTAAAAATTGTGGTCTCTTCCTGCACAACTCAGTAACAGAAAGTGCCAGCTACATTTGTTGAATGAATTGCTTGCAGGGTATAGTTTTTACTAGCTCTAAATGGGATGAAATTAAGCGTAAGGAAATGAATGCCAAGTACCACATAACTATTCCTGGGTGTGAGAGGTACAAGGCGGGGAGCAAGATCTCCAGGCAGACCTCAACAAAAAAGCCATCTCCCTGCTCCCCAGCCCTTCGGGGCACCCCACAGATTTGAGGCTGCTTGGACTGATTTGGGTACTTCCAGGTCTCATCAGCAGAGGGCGAGGGCTGGCCACAGAGCCAGAGACTGGGGCCACTGAGCCGGGCAAGTTGGTAGGAGAGTTTGGAGGTCCCCAGGTGCCCTTCAAAAGGTTTTGCCAAGTTCAGCGTGGAGGTTGCATAGGATTGCTTGGATTTTGGGAGATAGGGAATCTCGCACATGGAGAGGAAGAGAGCTTGGAGGAATGCTTACACACTTATTCCTCTTTCAACTACCTAAACAAATACTGATGTTTTTCCTGCTCCCCAGTTGCAGCAGCTATCCCCAGGCTCCATCCCTGGTCAACCCTCATAACTGCCTTCCAGCCCATTCCCTGCCCTGAGCATCACCCAGGGAAGCACCGCATCCCTGAGAGTAGACATAGACCTGGCACCAGCAACAACTGAAGCTTTCCAACCAGGCATTTTCTAGGTCTTTGTGGAAGTAAAGAGGTTCTTATTTAATAAGAGAAAAAGCAAAAATCCCAAAACGATTAGCTTGTTCCTTCTACTGTATTGTTTGTTAGTTCGAAGCAGGGGCTATCACAGGCTGAGGGCTGGTGCTAGGTGAGTGGACACTATAAGATATTTAATAAACTCCATCCTCTATTGGAGAGGCAGCAGTTTTTTGCCTTTAACAACCACTAAAGCACAGAGCAGACCAGAGCAGGATATCTTCAGAGCCCCAGCACCCTGAGCAGGGACTCCTAGCACAGCAGTGACCCAACAGCTCTCCAGCCCATGCTGGTCACAGCCAAACCCCAGCCCCACCAGCAACTCCAGAACAGGATCACATTAAATGAGATACCTACAGGGATTCCCCAGGCCTTAGCCCTGGGGTGAAAGGCATCTGTGCAGCTCTCAGGAAGCAACCAGGCGAACAGAAGATCGAGCTGTGCCCCTGGGGCGATGGTGCAGAGCAAATTGCCATAGACGGGGGACTGTAACACAACCCAGCAGCAGCAAAGGCAGGCAACATAATTCCTGGCTGGATTCACAAGCTCGTTGTGTCATGGAGCAGGGAGGTGACAAATCCTCACCAGGCAGACCAGGGTTGATGCAGAAGTCCAGGTACCCCACCCATGCCAGCGAGAAAGGCTCAATGGGGCACCAAGTAAATCAGCCCTAACTTTCTCAAGATCTGAGAGTGAGAGGAATGCAGCAGCCCCAGCCTGCTCTCCTCTGCCAGTTTGGGAGCACAGGGACTGGAAGGCCCTTGGGAAGCAGCTGGAAGAGAATGGGTGCTGATGAGGGTTAGAGGACCATGGGGTGACAGCTCACCTTAAGTCATTTGGAGCTTTCTGACCAGGCACAGGTACTAGACATCTCTTAGGACCACAGCATATCTTAGTGGGGGTGTCCAGATCCAGGTGGACCCACAGCCTTACTAGCCAAGGCAAGGAATCAGACAGCTTAAGTGCTTCAAAGAGTATCTTGGATCATTTTGACCTAAGAACTTTTGTGGCTTCACATCTAAGCAGCACCTGCCTTCCCAAAACCAATCTACCAGCAACTTCATCAGACCCTACTGCCACAATCAGATGAAAATCAGGCTAGAATTGTGAGTCTCGCTGCCAATCTCCAAATCTTGCTTCTTCCTTGGATGGAACAAGACCTTTCAGTAGAAAGTTCCTAGCTACACCCAACCTCCAGATACCTTGTGGCCAAGATCACCCCACAACTGGGGGATGCCAATGGGAGGTGTTGTACAAACCCATGGTGGAAGCACAACTCTGTGTCCAAAAAACTTTCCAGGAACCAGGATGGGTGACAGGGGATATGCTGCACAGGAGTTCGTGGAGCTGAGAAAAGCATCCAGGTGCTTCTTCATCAGCCCTGTAACATGAAAGCTGAGCAACAAGCATTTCCATCACCCTGCTACAGCAATTACAGAATCAGCCAAACAGTTAAAGAGGCTGGAAGGTTTGATTTAAATAAATAATAATAATAATAATTTAGCTTCCAAATTGCTCCTACATGGAGGTGCTCCAGGCTTTGTACAATGCAATAAAAGCCATCTCTAAAACAAAAACAAAACCACACAAAACCCACACTAAAATGTTATCAGAAAAACACTACTCATTAAAAGAAACAATTAAAACAAATTAGAAGGGCCCTACTGACACAGAGGGGGAGGAAGAACATCCAAATGAGGAAAAATGCCTGGTAATTTTTAGTCACTGATAAGTAAAATAATGGTCTCATTTAGTACTGATTACCTAGAATTATTTAATTTTACTTCAAAATATTCAATTTTTGGTTGAAGTTACCTAGTAATTTTTAATTACCAGCACAATGCAATGACAAATGACTCTTATTTACCTCTGTCCGCACAGAAGCGTGCAAGAAATCAATAGGCATTTCTGGCAAATTATCAAGCGACTCGATGAAATGATAGGAACGTTTTCGCATTAGCGGGAATTGCCAAGCCTCGGGGCCATGCGTGGGGGGAGGAAGGCAAGGAGTGAGGGGAAGCCTGAGCAGCTCAAAGGCAGGCAGGGAGACCTGGAACACTGGCCCAAAGAGGCGGCTTTTGGGACGTGATGGGGTCAGAGCCTGGAAAAGGCAAACCTGTCCCACAGCACTCAGGAAAGCGGCGTTTGGTCCATTTTTAGCAGAGAGCAGGCTCAGCCACAGACTCTTGGCTGCCTCATTGATTTTTTTTTTTTTTCTCCTCCTAATGGAAACAACCTGCAGGACTGAAAATATTTGCAAACTGCTCAGGTCAAAGGAGGAAGCAGCAATAACAACAAAGGTGGAGGGAAGTCTCTTCCAGGGCAGGGTCATGCTGTGCCCCTCTCCCAGCATCTCTAAGGATGTTTTCTTTTCCCTGGACACACTGCTTATCTTTTTTGTTCTCTATCCTCAAGCAAGAGCATTCCCTGGGTATTTGCCTCATGTGGAACAGCCTTGTTCAAGAGATGAGAGCAGAAAGGGTCAGAGGAAGAGGAACCGTCTCTGTCCCTAACCTGTGCACAGCTCCAAATGACCAATATTCATCTTACAGCACCTATAGAGTTTATGCCTCGTGTCAGCACCAGGAATGCTCAGGCAATACAGTGAGGCAGGATTAGAGCTCAAAATGCTCTTGATAAACTGGAGATAGAGCCAGGAAAAACAGGAGAATGTTCACCAATAAAAGTGCAAGGTTCAGCAAGCAAATATGGGCAAGGAAAGGAAGCCTAAATAAATAAGGGAAGAAGCTGACAAGGTGGCTGCTCTGCAGGAAAGAGTTGGGCATCTTACATATCACAGGCTGAATGGGAGGTAGGAGCATTGTACTGCAGGGAAAATAAACATTTAAGAAGGAGCATTCTGGGGAGACAAAAAGAGTGTCTTACCTCCCATGCCCTCCCCAGCACTGGCAGTCTTGCCTGTTTTGGGCACCACTGTGTAACAGAGGTGGGAAATAACCAGTGAGAGCATGGCCAAGGACAGCAAGATCTGCCTGAGGTCTGCAAAGCCATTCATGAAGGCTTCCTGGCCAGGGTGGGCCACCCCTTAGAGAAGGAGGCAGATAACCTGGATCCTCCTGTGGAGACATGCTGCAGGGAGGGACCCATCTGCACCAAGCGGGAAACTATGAGCTGAAGGTGCAGGGAAGAGAAACTCAGTTTGGATGCAATGCTCTCACCTATAAAGCCCATTGGGAGTCCCATCTCCATGTGGGGATGGAATGAGAAACTTCCAGCAAACACAGCCAGGGCTGAGCTGGTCCTCCTCAGTGCTGGACTGGAGCCCTGGCAGCTAGTGCTACCCCACAGGCTGCTGGGAGGTGATAGGATGTGTGCTCCTTTGCCATCCTATGGTCACATCCAGACTCATCTCTCCCTGTTCAATGCCACGAGAAGAGATTGGCCACTGGAGTGTTTTCAGCAGTCACTCCTATGACTTTTTTTTTTTTTTTTTTTTTTAATGAAATTGCTGTGAAACCTGTGATAAAAATCTGTAGCTCTCCCTGCCAGTTTGTGGATAGAGTCCCACAACTGTTCCTATTGGAAATTCAATGCCAATAAGGGTATTGGCAGGAAAGGATTAGGGTTGGTGCCAAAACACATTCATTCCAGCCAGTGCTATCCTGAACCTGTGTGCTCCACTAGACACTTCAGTACCTGCCGAAGTCCCATCTCAGGAGACAGCTGCTGGCACAGCTCTGTCTAGAGCTCATTTTGTGCCAGCACCTCATGATGTGCCCCATGGAGGGTGTGGGCACATTCCTCAGTGATGCCTACACATGCCTGGGCTATGCTTGCCTCCTTCCTTCCCCACAACGCTAACAAGGTGAAGTGGCCGCTCTGTTCCTCTGCTGCACAAGCAATGGGATCTTCAATGCTCCAGCACTTCCTCCTTCCACTACCTTCTGCAAGGAATATTCTCTATATCAAGATCCATATGGACCATCTAACATGCAGTAACACACAGCCGAGGTCTCCAGGATCCCCTTCCAGCAGCTCTGATGTTATGTCCCATGAAGTCTCCCCATGGCAGCCCAAGCCGCTCAAGACATCCCAGCACAGAGCTCCTTGTTTAGCAATGACCAGGGCACCAAACTGCACTTGGCAAATGATGGCAGGGCCGGGAAGCACTATGCCAGCCTAGGTCAATACAGCAGTGCACATCTCATTGTTTTCAGGTGCCTCACTGTAAAGGAGATGTTGGAAATAGAGTCAGGACTGAAGGATTTCAAGCCAGTGGGACTTTTAAGAGCCTGGAGGTAAAGCTGGATAAAAACGAGTAAGGTAGAGGCATTACCCACAGAGTCTTATCTGATCTGGCATCCAAACCTGCTATTGCCTCCACTTCCCTATCTTGAGTTTTTAAATACGCAGAGCTACAAATCACCCCCTTCCAGTTTAAGTGTCAAATTAAATCAAGACAAACGTTTCCCTGTTCCACATTTCCTTCGGTCCTTGGCTAAGCCCTGCAGCCCTTTCCCAAACCTCCACCTCCCACAACCTGGCACAACCCCAAGCCTCTGCCTTGGGAGACATCTTCAGCCTGAACTTCCCATCCCTCCAGCATGCAGAGCTGCTCTACCGCCAGCCCCTCTTTTCAGTAAAAAAGTTGCTGAAGACTTTTTGCAAAAGGAGGTTTGCTGTCAAGCTCTTCCAGTAATCTGCTTTCAGCCTGTTACCAGAAAATATCAGGCAAAACTGGAGCACCTCTTAGCATCCAGCTCACTCTGCATCAGGGATGGATGATTGTGGATGTAACAGAGAGAAGTCTACCAGGATAGATGGATAAACCAAAGATAGAATGGTAAAAACTGATAACTCATTTTTACACCAACACATGATTAATGTGTGGAACTCATTGCCATAAGACACACCAAGAGATTTTTGTAAGATTTTAAAGATCTGACATTTATGTGGCTAATAGAAGTTTCTGTAGCTCCATGATTCAAGGTAGATAAAAGGAAGATGCCTGGAGGGGAGTTAAGGCCATGTGCTTCAGAGCATAAGCTAATGACTAATAGCAAAAGACAAAGAAGAAAGCACCCCTGGGAGTCTGGGTTTTTCCTGTGTACCAGGTGTTTGCTTGTACCTTCTCTGAAGGTCCTGGCACATGTTACTGCAAGATTGGATATGTGACGAGCTGCATCCAGGCTTGCCCCAGGACAGCAACTCCCCTGCTCCTAAATTTGTGTTTTGTTTTTAAATTAGACCCAGATCTCTTAAAGCCCTGAGAAGCCTCTATCATTAATCCTCCTGACACACAACCTGGCCACATGCACTGGAAATCATTGCTCAGGAGTTGGCAGGGCTCCAGGCAGATGTGACCGAGTGCTGACTCACAGGGGCTCCCCTAGGGATGCTGACACCATGGGTAGGCAACAACAGTGTCAGCTTAAGTGTGCCCACTCCAACCACCCTCCACCCAGCAACACATTGTATGAAAATATTTTGTCCAAGCAAGAACATGGTGCTGCCTGGACTGTTCCAGCTGCTGGAAGGCATGGGTGATGCTGGCAGGACAGAGAGGGGCACATCACCAGCTTGGCTAGACCTCATCTGCACAGAGGGACAACAGATCCTCACTTTGGTGGTAGCTGCAAAGGGCAAGGCCAGTGTGCCACGATTCAGGAGATAGAGCAGTGACTCACAAGCCAAGCCCCTCCTCCAAACCAGAGTTATGAAAGATATCAACCATCCCGGGCTGGAGCCAAACCATAGACACAACGATGCAAACATATCACTCTGGATACGGTGGCACTGGGGCTCTGTGTGCACTCACAGCCACATGTTCCTGTGTGCCAGTGCTGTGCCCTCCCCAGACACAGCAGCACTGCAACAGTCACCTCACACCTCTTCCAGCAGTGCTGCTTCACCCCCTTGTCCCTGAAAATCCTTTGCATCTCTGTACAGATGCCATGAGCTACTGTTGGCCACCTGTCAACACATGCTTCACGCCCAAAATCTCCTACCTTTTCAGGGTTTACATGATCTCAGTCTAATCGTCCCCCAGTTTGCCTATGCTCTGTCCTGCATCCTGGCCCTCAAAGCTTTCTTTGTACAGCTGTTGTCCTCCATGATACGGATGTTTAGGTCCCAGGACCCATGCTTTTCCCCTCCATCCTTCTATCACCATCACCCCACATTTAACTCTTAGGCCATTAGTACTGCCCAGGGTCCTTACCTTTTGTTTTGGGGACCCAAATGCTCTTTATCTCCAGACCATCTCTTGCATGAAGAAGTGGACCCTGTCTCTGGGGCAGTCCATTACTGGCTGCCTGGCCGAGCCACAGGGAAGGTCCTTCAGCTAAGATGAACACTGAGACCAGAGCACTGAAGGCTGCCGATTTCTTCCATTTTGTCTTATAAATGCCTTTCCACACAGCCTCACGCCCTCCCCTCAGCTTATTGTCCTCTAAAAGCACTAAAGTTGTTGTTTCTCCAAGCTGAGTTATAAAAGTCCTACAGGGCCTTTCCATTTCCACCCCAAAATGCTCACTGTTGAGCCTACCAGCTGGAAGACCACCCCCTAACTCCACTCATCTCTCCCCCACCTCCTCAAAAACATCTGTGGAGGGCCTGAGCTTTGCCCCCTCACACCCCCCCCCCCCAACCCNCTTACTGTCCCACCCCTGCTGCACTGAGGCTTTGTCCTGAAATTAGCCTTTCCCTACAGCAAAGCTGTCAGAGTCCTTCCTGACTTCACTGCACCCTCCTGGCCCTTCCTGGCTGTGCCCTTGCCTGCCCCTCTTTAGATCTCTCCAAAAACTGCTGCTGCCCAGTGTCTTAGCTCAGACCCACCACATACAATGCTCTTATTGCAAACCACAGCCACCTATCCACACCTGCTTTTCCACTGTGATGGATTAATCCCCCCCATCTCCCTGCAACCTTCTGGCCAAGGCTGAGTTTCCACCCCATGTGCACAGCCCCTCTCCTGCCCAGATCCACCAAAGCAGCCACAGCCTCTCCAGATGCAACCTCCTCCCTTAGCACCTTCTCCCAGGGTCCTGATCCCACCTCATATATCCCCCTTCCCTGGCAGGGCTGGTCTCCTTCAAGCCCCCTCCGTCAGGAGGCAGTTTCAGCTGCAGCACTCCTTGTCTAGACAAAAACACAGTGCCCTGACCTTCTCCTCCCCATATCCCCTCATACACTTGTTTGTGCCTCTCCCAACGATAGTCTGTCATTTACTGACAGCACTTCAGCCTCCCTAAATTGAGACCAGGAGTTATCTGGGGAAAGATAATTCTTTTAATTACATATTTACACAGCACCCAGCAGACCCAGTCAGGGCACCCAAGCGCAGACAGTCCCATCAAGACCCCAGTAGGTACCAGCTCTAGCTCATACTTGCCTTAATACATCAACTGAACAGCCACAGCCCAGCACCCAGCCCATCTTGCCAAGGACTACAAGCACAAGAGAAGGGTGAGATCCTAAAATAACTCCCTCAACAAGAAACTGCCTGCAGCCAGAGCCACAGAAGAAACCAACCCATATCCCCCTTTTTCATCAGTCTTTAAGAAGGCTCAGCTGCAGCTAGGCAGGGAGGGAAGGTGGGAGTAGTTGCCCAGCCTTTCAGCATCCTGGCAGATCTGCAGTAAGCAGGTGTGATTTGCCCCTTCTGATTTACCAGAAAGTTCCAGACATGGGCAGTGCTCTGACATTAGTTACGAAAGAGGACTCTGCTATTGACCTCCCTCATTATTTGTTTGTTAAAAGCAAAATATTTGCTGCAGACAGCATTTAGTGGAGCGCTGTGTTACCCACTGTCCCTGCGCTGTCACCAGCCCCGCCTGTGTGGTGCCCATGGCCTTGCTGCCATCTTCAGGGCATCCCCTCCTGGCTCCCACTCACCCAGGGTTGCGGCTGGCTCAGCGGGAGGGCGTTCCTTGCTGTGGATCCTCTGAGACCAAAGGCTGGGGGAAAAAAGCCAGCAGGCAAGTTCTGGAGGACTTTCCACAGCACGATCCAAGAATTAAAAAAGCTAAACAGATTTTACATATTAAGACTACAACCCTTTAGTGCAACATTAAAGACTATTTACTTAAGAGGCTGTGGATGTTACGATGGGAAGTTTTTCCTTCCACAGATGCTCTGAGCAATGATGGCAGCAGCCTGCGACCAGCAGCTTGTGAAGTTTTATCACATCGCTGCTGTGGCCAAAAACGTTTGTTATCCTCCAAAAGTGGAGGTTTGTCAGTGGCCTCACCATGAGCAGCCAGCCCCTGGCTGTGGGTGCCTTGCTGCTCCATGATGCCATGCCCAGGGCAGCCGTGGGGCCATCACCAGCAACCCACTGCCCTTGTCTTTACAGAGCAAGGGCCAAGAGGGCACTTGCAGGAGCATCCATAAATACTACCCCAAGCCATTACCCCAGCATGGCATCACATAAACCTTCCCTCCCCACTCACAGCTTCTTTCCTCTGAGTAACCCTTGGGAAAGATGGAGGAATTAGGGATTAGCAGAGAAAAATATTTCACCTAATCAAAAAAAAGATATAATCAGAAGTTCTCATTGTGAGCCCAGAAACCTGATGGGCTTTAAAGCTTCCAATTCAGCCTCCTGACCACAGGGAGCTGTTCCCACTCCCCTGTTGGAGGGGAAAAGAGAGCTAACGCCTTCTGCTAAATCCAGATAACCCCGTTCATCTTCTGCAGCAGATCTTTAAAGTTTTTACTGGAGAGGTGACAAACACCAGGAAATCCAAGCCTCACCACCATCTGCTCTTGGGCCACCTGTACTCGTGCCGGTACAGCCCCACTGGCCCTGTGCTGCCTTCAGAGCCGTCCTGTGGTTTCCTCCCATCCCAGACAGCGCTCCTGGAGCTCTATCTCCAATTCATTATGTTAATTGGGAGGAACCGGAAAGCTAGACTCCAGGTCAGCAGATTTTTGCTGGGGGAAAAAATAAAAAAGATCTAGTTTGGCTCTCTCTAGACATGCTTCCTGCTGCAAGAAACTAAAAGAGCCATTTTGCCCCAGTTTTTTGTATTGCTTTTCTCTGTCCAGATTTGTACCCACTGTGGACCTGGTGATGCCTCCTATGGTTTTCCAAGTTAAGGCCACCTGAAATTGTGTTTAGATGGGAATAGCAGCTTTCATTAATGTGTAACATGTCCCCCGTGTGCCTAAAAAGTTCAGAAAGCTGAAGAAAAATTAAAATCCGTAATGTATTTTTTATTATTATTATTGATTTTTAAGCCTATCTCATTTTGAGGACTTGGCTTGTAATTTTGGAGCACTTGTGGAATAGTTTAAGATCCCTAGACTTCATTATAGGATTGTACAAAGACTTTTCCTTGTGTTTTATTTTTCAGTTACCTTGATAGCTAACCCTACTTTTGTAGAGAAGATAATAAGCAAACTGAAAAGAAATACTTTTCAGTATCATACATTAAAGCTTGCGGGGGGCCACAGAAACCTTTCTGTTGGTGGAATCACTGTGGGCAGGCTGGCCAGGACAGATCTCCAGCTGCCCAGCCCTAGGCCTTCCCTGCTATTCCTTTTCCCTGGCTTTTATTGCACCGTCCTGGACTAAACACAAAAAACTGTGATCCCCAGGATGCGCTGGCATTTCCTGGTATCGGCTGGTCTAGCTGTGTTGGGCACACCATGAACCCGGCAGCTCCACCACGTGCACGTCCTTGCTCGGGAAGCTGTGCTTTAATCAAGGCTCTGGGATCCTTCCTTCAGCTGCCCGGGGCAGGGGGGATTTTAACTCTAAACACATTAGCGTGCGAGATTGAAAGGTAACGCATCCTCCCGGGGCCACCGAACAACGTAAAGGAGCCTGGGTTTCATTTGCACAAAGCGTGTAGTGGGAATTTCCCTAATCAAATAAAAAGAAAATGAAAAACTCGTTCTCTCCAAAAGTTTAATTCTCTTAATTACATTAATTGGAGAAGCATAGGAGCCTCCTTTGCATGTGTTTCTTCTCTGCAGAGAAGAGTAGCTGCAGGAAGAGACTTTTTTGCACATGGGTGTGGGCTGGATCTGCATCTCCCAGCAGGATGAGATGCGTATGGAGGAGCCACAGCAGGGATGCCCTGTGGTCATCCTTGCCCCCCCTCAAAATACACCAAGAAATAATGTTTCCTCCACCTGGGCCTTGGCCCGGGTGCCCCCTGCATCACTGATGATGTAATGGGGAGTTTCTTCAGTCGTCTGCTCCAGATTCCCATCAGGTGTTGAAAGGGAGACCGGGAGCCAACCAAACGCTGGGTTGCAGTGACTCTCCTCACCCGCTTGCTGCTCCAGGCATTCTGGGGGCCAGGAGGTGGCATGTGGCCCCAGCTGGGGCTGCAAAGGGTTGGGGTCCTAGACTTGCCCTGGCCATGGGCACCCCCCAACACGTGCTGCCCACCTGCATGTCTGCCCCACTCCCCTCCCTGTTAGCACATGGGCTCATTTAATGTGTCCACAGAGAGAAGAGGAGGGGTGACATCATGGTAAGCAGCAGTGGAGAGGGGGGAGCTGCTTCCGCCCTGCTCTTCACAGCCATGGCCCCCCAACAGTCCTCTGGGATTCAACCCCATTGGCTTTAACCACTTTGCTACCAAAGGGAAATTTGCAAACTTATCTCATCCACAGCACTGGATGTGTGTGTTGTCAGTTAACACTGCGGGCCAACCCAGGCAAGGTGGGGATGCTCACGAGATGCCTTCACCAGTGAGGACCAGTACCCAAGTCCTCCATGATCAGGAACAGTGTTGTAAATGCATCAAAAGTACCTGCAAATGCATGTTTGCCAGTCCTGCTTTGAAACCATTTCCTCTGAGAAATTTAGAAGAAAAAAGAGTGTTGAGACTGCACGTACACAAGGCTTAGGATAGAAAACAGCCCTCCACCCCAACCACCAGCCTGACAGCTTGCTTTAGGAAAACAAATACTAACATAAACACGGACATTGCTCTGCACCTGGGCAAAACACCTTCTTCAAAAAGTTGTAATTTGTGTTTCTTGGGGCACCCAAAGGGCCCTGGGGAGAGTCAGTATTTGGGTGAGCTGGGGAAAACAAAGATCAATTGGACGGATGCATCCCTCACCACACTTGTGTTCCCCGGTGGTCATCCAGAGGCCCTCTCCCCACTGACACCACAGTATGAAAGGTGACTCTATAGCTACGATTTTAATATACAATAGGAATAGTCTGTGTTCACTGTATGCTCACTTGAAAAGAAAAGAAAAGAAAAGAAAAGAAAAGAAAAGAAAAGAAAAGAAAAGAAAAGAAAAGAAAAGAAAAGAAAAGAAAAGAAAAGAAAAGAAAAGAAAAGAAAAGAAAAGAAAAGAAAAGAAAAGAAAAGAAAAGAAAAGAAAAGAAAAGAAAAGAAAAGAAAAGAAAAGAAAAGAAAAGAAAAGAAAAGAAAAGAAAAGAAAAGAAAAGAAAAGAAAAGAAAAGAAAAGAAAAGAAAAGAAAAGAAAAGAAAAGAAAAGAAAAGAAAAGAAAAGAAAAGAAAAGAAAAGAAAAGAAAAGAAAAGAAAAGAAAAGAAAAGAAAAGAAAAGAAAAGAAAAGAAAAGAAAAGAAAAGAAAAGAAAAGAAAAGAAAAGAAAAGAAAAGAAAAGAAAAGAAAAGAAAAGAAAAGAAAAGAAAAGAAAATGGACACAGCCAGACCATTTGGCTGAACACTTTCATTTGGGTTAAAAAAAAAACACAACAAAATCCAAAACAAACCAAAAAGGAAAGAGACACCTTTGTAGGGAGCTCATGTCTGGAAAATTCCAGCCCCCAAATGACATAGGTTATGAGCAATTGAAAATTGGGATTAGAAAGGAACTGAACACAAAACCTCAAGTACAAGCATCAGCATCCTGCTCACAGCTCCTCATCACCAGAGCAGAGGTCAGCAGGGGGACTGCTGCCAGGATGCTCTTGGTCTCAGATACATTAGGGCCTGGGAAAGGGAAAAGGGGGAACCCACTGGGCACAGGATACTGGCAGAATGGGGAGGGTAGCAGGGAACCTGTCTGCTCCAGATTCTCCCCGCTGCACTGTGGGTAGCAGCAAAGAGCTGCTCTAAAGAGACATAAATTACCTGCAGCAAAACCCTTCACCTCAAACACCTCCTGTTCTCTTCTGCTGTCTCAGGGCAGGGTTAAAGCTACAGCCCAACCTCGGGCTGCACGCAAAGCTGAACCTATTGAACTCCTGTTGTTTCACGCTGGCTTAGCTCAGCTGGGACAGCTTTTTGCCAGAAGCCTCCTAAGTGAATTTACTCCTGGCTTGCCGCAGGTCGGGCCGTGCCAAGAAATGCACAGGTGCAAATTAAATCACTGTACCTGGGGCTGTGGCTGGCGCGGGGTGGGGGGGGTGGGGGGCTTTGCGGAAGGATTTGCGCGGCCTCTCCCAGGTTGGCTTGACAGACCCAGGAAGCTGAAGCGGCACAACTTCCGTTTCAAACAAGCTGGGTATGTGCAGGGCTTTCCTAGGCCTGCTCACCCCACCGCCCTCTGAGGAGGACTGGAGACACAGCACGAGCAAGAGGACCCTCGGAGACCCCTCTCCCAGGGGACTGAGACGTGCCCCTCTCATTTTGCACAGCTCTGAGTGCGCTGGCAGCTCCCGTGGTAGGAAGTTGCATTGCAAGTCCCCACGATGGGAGGCTAAGTTACCCCAAGCTCCAGAGCTCTCTAGATGGGGCAGAGATGGTTTTATTCCCACTAAAGCAGAGGAAGTGTCAGCCCCAGATGGGCAGTGACATCCCTGAGCTAAGCTCTCCCAGAGCACTACTGGATGGTGTGGCTGGGTCCGCAGTATTGAATACAACAGAGCCAGGGAGTGTGAAATTGTTAACACAGCTTTGGGCTGGGCTGTGTAGTTTTGCAAAACATGTCTTGGGGTTGGTGTGAGGCACCAGTCAGCAGGATAGACATGGTTGCCCTACCTGGGACGCTGTGAGAATTTGGTACCCTGGTGGTATCCATGTTGCTTAGCTATGGCAGCCTCTCTGGCCAGGCTGTGGACAACAGCCAGAAACCTCCAAATGTCTGGGTCTGATGTGCCTAGACCAGTACATACCCCATGGTGTAGCTGCAGAGGACAGAATTCAGCTACTCAAACGCAGCATTTCCAGCCAAGGTGGATGACTCTGCTGCCATCATGGTGCCTTCATGGGGATTAGCCTGCCTGTGACACTGTGTTCTCACCCATGGTGAGAGCCCCCTGTTCCCAGGCCCCAGCACAAGAGCTGGAGATGCTCTTTATCAAGTGAGGGTGCAAAGACTTCAGCTGGGAGCCAGATCTTGGGCTGGGAGTCAATTAATCCACTCATGGCCTGTGTCCAGTTTATTTTACTATTAATATGCATTATTTATTGGCATCCAGACATGGCCCCAACAGTGGGATGGGACATTTCACCACCCTGTCAGCGCTGTGCAACCCCAGCTTTGGCCCTAAGAAGTCAGCAGAGGAGGGGGATCCATGGACAGCATCATCCTTCCTTAGCAAAGGCTGGGAGAAAGGGAGGATCAGTGGTGTTATTTTACTTAATTTATGGCTAAATGCCCCCAGAAGAGTTTAGCCCTTATTACTGAGATATAATGGCCTATTAAGGGAGCAGCATTCCCTGGAAAGCAGCCCAGTGTCAGTGACTCCTTATTGCGATAAGAACTTAATAATCACACGTGGGGTGAGGACAGGAGGGAACCCACAGCCCGAACAGGGCTGCAGGCCAGGGGGGTCCTGCTGCGGCGGGGGGGGGGATGGTATGTAGGGACTGTAGAAGGGGGTGGGTGGAAGCCCAGCTGGGGTGTCTGATGATTGGGGAGGAAACCCTTCCTCTTGTAAATCTGTAATTCCCTGCTAAATGCTTTGTAGCAACAACAAATGTAGTGTCAGAAACCTCTCATTTTCTTTTACAGTAATGTCCTGAAGTCAAAGAAAGGAACTAGAGAAAAAAAAAATCATTGTTCCCTCACCACTTAAAACATGCCCATTCTTCAGCATCTTTGCAGCTTCTCTGTCATGTTTTGCACTTTGCCCTGTGGCAGGGTGGAGAACTCAAGCCCTGGATGTCTCCTACACTTGCAATCAATTAATTTCAAATTGAGCTCTCGGAAGAAGGGACCCCCACCCACATTTCTTAGCACATCGCTCTCAAGTGCGATGATCTTGTTCGCTTCTGGGTTTGTTATTGAAGAGGGAAAATTTTCTCAGCAAAATGTAAGGCTGAGCGATAAGGACTGGGCAGGAACTGATAGAGACTTTGCAGATCGAATATGATGTTGTTTATTTGACTATGATGTATATTTAAAGGTCTCAGTTACAATTGGCCCCAGGCAATCTCTAATGAGCTGCAGCTGCCTGGACTCTCATTAGCTTTAATGACATCTTCTCAGTACATTTTTCTTAGGGTAAGACCTTGTCCTCTCTATGGTTGTGCGCACACTAAAACCAAGAGACATCTCACCCTAAAAGGGCAGCCAACTCAAAACTGTGGAGCAATGATAAATGATACAAGTGCCCAGAAGAGACAAACCTTTCCTGGAAGAGTCATTGTTTATTTAAGGCAAACTAAATGTAATTTACTTTGGCACGCCTTACAATTATACTGGGAGGTATTTGCACGGAGGCTCAAAAAATAAGTAACAAATTCACCATGTGAGTTCGGCAAAGATCAATTAGCAATTTCCCTGATTTTTTGCCATTCGTCTTACTCAATGGACAGCCAATCGCCTTCCCAAGAGCCACTACTTTCCAAGGCAGAAAAACTGTGAGAAAAAAGCCAGGATTAGCAAAGACAGCGAGAGGACCAAACACAAGCCCCAGTGTTAGGCAGCACCTCCCTGCTCCTGCACTGACTGGCAAGCGCCAGCGCTCCGGCACTCTGCTGCCTATTGATCCTGCCCCGCTGTGCTGAGCCCCAGCCACCTTTTTTTTTTTGCTCCGGGTATGTCTTCTGGTGCTCTGCTGCTACCGCCAGCAGAGGCCTTATCCGACTTCCATCTCTTCTTCGGAGAATTGAGGGAGCAGTCATTAATCATCCGAGCTGTCCCCTCCATGGGAGCACAATGGCCTTCTTTATCCCGCACTTCAACAGCCCTGACATGTACAATAACAATCAGCCTTGACGTATCTGTATTGCACCAAAGAGACTCGCTCAAAAGGTTCTTTTGCAACATTTCAGGTCGTAGTTAAAATATATTGGTTTATTGTAAGGCGAGCGGTACAGATCATATCGAAGATGTAAACGGGTTTCTAGGTAGCGGGGCTGCATCTCACAAACATTTTTCTCACTGCATTACTAGCCCAGCCAGTGAGGTATAGCAGGAAAGGCGATATGTGCTTTCATAGGGTGGTTTTCCATCCTGACTGTTTTCTCATGGAATCTTTCTGACTGGGAATTTTGGCTGTTTTCTACGGAGACATGCAGAGCTTAGGAAATTCCACTCACAAAATAAGTGCTGCTCCCAATACACAAAGGACAACTAAGCACCATCCTGGGGATGCCAGCAGACCCTGAGAGAAACAGGATGAAAACAGAATCTCCCAACTGAGGACATCAAACCAGTTCTGAAGCCAGAGATTTCTCAGGAGCTGCTCATTGGATTTGTCTCAGGGAGCATTTGGACCTCACCACCAGTACCACATGTATGCACCAAATGTCCATCTCCAAGACAAGCTGCATTCCACATCCCCTGGACATGGGAGGACAGGGGGGAGGTCAGGAGAGGAGAAATGCAGCACAAAGGATAGAAGAAATTCTAACTAAAAAAATCAGCAAGCTACCTTCACCCATGTTTAACCAGTTGAAAGCTCTGTTAGGAATTTCTACACCCTCCTTAAATTCCTGGGATCCAAAATGCCACTGAACTAGCAGAGGTATTTCTGGACAAGTTGCAGGAGCTCCCAAATAACCAGGGAACACTAAAAAAATAAAGAAAGGTGGGGGTGGGGAAATAAAAACAGGAAACAGGTGGGGTTTAACTTTTCCCTTCCCAACCCCCCACCCCCCCAGCTAGTCTGTTTTTCTGTTTTTTGCAGGGGCAAGTTATACATCCAAAACTCAGATTAAACAGTTTGCTACAAAATAAAAATGCACCCGAGTTAACAAGCTCTGAGATTTAGGGAGATGGCACGTCGGGAGATACGTGGGTAGGTCACCGGGGCATTTCTCAGCTGTCTAGACCCCATGGCTAACTGCTTTGCCCCTTCCAGCACCAGTGAAACCCAAGCCTGTCTGTTACTCGCGGCCAGGCAAGCTGCTTTCGCTCAGCCATCCTGGCAGCCAGGCCTCCCTCCGGCTGCGCCGGCTGTGGACCCAGCCCCCTGTTCCTCCTGGGAGCAGCCGGGGCTTAAAAAGCAGCAGTAACATAGCGAATACTGGGATTATTTCAGATCAACGGCCTTTCTTGAAATTACAAACTGGTTTCAGATCTGTGTATTGGATAAGCGGGTTGGCAAAGCAGCGCTGGGGGAGTTGAAGGTGTCCCCAGATCTACAGGCTCTTGCCATAAAGATGCTGAGCTGCTCTCAGTGCTGGTAGGCACAATGTCCTGGGCATCAAGTAAACTCTGCCGAGCAGAGAGTACACATGGTGCCCTTTTGCTCTTTTCCAGGTTCTTGTATGTTTTAAATACATCCTTTCTGCTGGCTGCCTGCCAGGACTGCCTGCAGTCCTGCCTGGACTCTGGACTCTTTAAAAATGTGTATTTCTTATTTTTCTTGTCTTTTTCCTTCCTTCCTTCNCACTTAATTTTCGGACTTTTTAAGCAGAAACACAGGAAGAACAAAAGCCAACCCCCAAACCAGACTGTTTTCACTGCTCCCAGCACACAATGACCCGACGAGCATGTGGATGCCAGGGCTGGCGGCACCCTCTGGACCCAGTACAGACAGAGCTGCATTGTGGCAGCAGTTCAGGAGCAATGCCAGCTGCTTGGAGACGTGCTCTTGGTAGTATCAGCCCTGTGGCAGCTCTAGCAGCAAAAGCAGCTTTTCCCTCTAACATAAACCATGTCTCATGCTCTCTCCTAGATCCTCCCCTAACACCTTCCTGGAGAAGTGATGGGTGCCCATGGGGCTCTTGCTGGCAGGTGCTGTGGGTGGCTATGGGTGATGCTGCTGGCTGTGAAGTGCCGGAGGGGAGCTGGGCCAGGGACCTGACAGATGCTTTCTATTTGGTCCTTTTTTGATGCAGTGGTTTGATGTGTAATTAGAATTATTAGTTATAAATTTAGCCCATCCTCCGTCCCCTGGCCGTGATTTAGTCCTGATCTCCTCACCCTGTTTTCATCATTTGAAAATGTATGCAGGGGTGACCAAATTTGGGGTGGGGAGGGCTTCTCACCCCTGTACAAACGGCATTGTCCCAATGCCCCAGCCACAAGAAGATGTTTCAGACCCAGGGATGACATGGCAGGAGCAGCTGGTGAAGGGGAGAAGTGTGTTTTGGGCAAAGAGGCCCAGGAACACTGGGTGTGGGTTGAAAGGACTAATTAGATTTTTCCCCCTTTTGTTGCAAGATGCAGACCCAAGCATAGATATTTCAGCTGGCGGGGGCTTGTACATCAACATATCCATCCCTTCAGGTTCTGCTTTCCAGACTTTCCCCAAATAAAGGCTCGTGCCGCCCTGCAATGTGCTTGGGCCCCAGGCTTTTTATTATTTCCAAGGTCATTCACTCTGCATCGGGGCTGAAAAGCAGAATTGCCTTTCTTGCGCTGTTTATGTCTACCAGATACATGCTGCTTGCTTTTTCATTTGGATTCATTTTCTGTGCTGTCCTGAGAGAAAGGAGCACAGCAATTTTCTATTTACTTCAAAATTCCAAGTGAGCAATTTTGTGGATCTGGAAATTGTCAGGAAGAGGTTACTGGACTGTGTACACGGAGGAGGAGGAGAGCAGAAGTGATAGGAGAAGCGCACGGAGCAGGAGAGGTGATGGCTAAAGCTTTTGTAATCCCATTGCCGTCTCAAGAAATCCTTGCCTAAACACCCAAGACTGGTAACTATTACGGGATGTGTGAGTAATTCCTAGATAATTTTTTAAGTATTTGGAAAAAAACAATGCATAATGAAAACATTACGCTATTGTTGTGCTGCTGACACTGTTGGCCAGATTCTCAGCTGCTGTGAATCACGCTCTCGCCTTTGACTTGAGCAGAATTATGCCTTATTTATCCCAGCTGAGGATTAAATGCATTGGCCAGTGCTCATACCCTCTTTGCCTGTCAGGTCAGGGCAAAGCTCTGCCTAAAAAGCTGGTAAATTTGGTGATAATTGCCTGTGGCCGTGTTCTGAAATGCAGCCAAGACTGCAAAGTCCTGGCTGCATCTGGTGGCTGTTGTCTCCAGCCTAACCCCGATGTGATGAGCTTTATGCACATCTCCTGGGGATGGGCAAGGGCAGGCAGCTGCTTTGCTGGGCACCAAGGCTGGAAGCCATCATAGAGCAGTGTGAACATGGGCTGGGGGGTGATCAAGCGGCAAGGGCTGCAGCCAGGAAGCCAGGAAGCATCAGGAGGGAGGATAAACAAGGAACAGTTAGCAGTTTGTGCACATAGATTAACTTCTATATGTTTTTTTAGAACTTAGAATAATTTATTGTAATTACTGTTGGCTGAGTTGTGTTTGAAGAAAGCAGTGCTGTTTAAAAGGATTTTTGAAAGGTATTGAATTGGGAGGCAATTATTTTTTTTTTAGAAATATGTTTAAGGATTATAAAAGTAATTACTGCCCTCAAGCCAGGATGTCTAATTATGTTAAACTATGGCTTAAGACTTTCAGCCTCTTCTGTGGGTGGCTCATGCAAGAGCAGAGCACACGTGGCATGGCTGGGGCAGGGCTTGGCATGAGGAGGATGTCCCTGCAGCACCTCAGCAGTGATGCACTGGACAGGCACAGGAGGCTAAGCAGAGGGCCAAAGGAAGCAAGGGAAAAGGAGTAAAAAATGGGAAAAAGAGGAAAACTGGGAGAGAAATGGAAGCAAGAGACTGCAGGTACCAAGCAGGTAACCCCATCACCCCAGTCTGCGGGCATGATCTTGCCTGATGCCTGTGGGAAGAGATTGCTCTTGCTTTGGGGAATGGGCACGTTGACCCCTCTGGGGCCTCTTCCTGCCCTGTTTTTCTCTGTTTTCCTCTGGGACCTCTTCACGAGCAGCAAGAGAGAAGTATGCATTTATTTTCCAAGCTTGCCTTTTGACTCCAGCTCCCCTCTGTTCTTCTGCCAACGTGTGAGAAACAAGTTCAGGTTTAAAAGGCAACCTGAAATGTGCATGCATGCACAAACTGTTTTATTTTTATAATGTTGTGATTTATGGGCCATCTTGAGGCAGGGCAGGATTTCGCTGGTGATTTCTGAGTGTTTGAAGGTTGCCCGTAGCAGGAGAGGCAGCCAACATCCTACATGCCGGAGAAGAAGCTGCATTGGGCAGGGGGAGAGGGCAGCACAGACAGCACCAGGAGCACCAGGAGTGGCCTGGAGTCTCTGCAAGAACTGCACAGGAGCAGGGTAGGGATGAATGTGGCAAGGCAAGAGCTGGGGGGAGGATATTTCAGCACCAGGGAAGAGAGGTAGAGCTGCAGGAGTGACAGGAAAAGCTGTGTATTAGGATGTCAAAAGAGCTGCTGAGATTTGGACTTAGCTTGGAGGTACAGAACTTAGAGGGATGTTACTGTTTTCATAGGTTTGGCTGGATGGAAACTGGGTATCTGTGCAGAAATCAGGCTCTCTCCTTTGACATCCCTTCTGGTGTCCAGTACTGGTGGTGGGCTCACATCGCCCATCACACACATCAATTGTGAGTACATACCATCCAGCTGATCCCACACTCCCCTGCTCCCTAAGACAACAGCAACCAAGAGGACATGGGCTGGAGGAGACACTCCTCTTCCAGCATATCTCAAAACAAATTCAACCCATTTAACCCAAACTGTCAAGTAGCATTGACCCAGAAAAGGCTGTTCCCAGGGGGCAGGTGGCATGGCCAGCTGGCAGGCAGGAGGAAGGGCTGTGTCCCACAGTGCTGGTGAGAGGGTTGGGCACTCAGCCCTGAGCTCAGGTGCCAGCAGAGACCAGCAGCTGCAGCCTCAGTCATGGCACTGCAGCTCAGCCTGCAGAGCTGCTGGCTCATGGGCACCAGGGAGCTCGCAGAAGCATGGAGATGCTGTGAGGATGGGCAATACAGTGAGAGATGGCGAATATTATCTGCTCACTGGAAAAGTGCTGTGCTGCCACTGAGAGCAGCAGCTAGAAAGTAAACCAGGAGCTGCCAGTGTCCAGAGAGGGACAGGACAGTCTCCAGCATTCCTCACCAGCCTGGAAGTCTGTCAAGAGTCAGGGCTGGATTTATCTCTGGCTGAGCTGCATGTAGATAGACTGGTGGAAATGCAGTCTGAACACAAGACTTTTTTTTAAAATACAGAAAATTGTTTACTATTATTATTATTGTTAGTTTTGTTATTAGTGTTACTACTACTATTACTATTTTTCAGTCTGACTCTCCA